>OMLI01031446.1:7696-23995 GCA_900302605.1 Rondeletia loricata | reverse complement strand
GCAGCTCGACTCTTCAGCAGTTCTCCCAGGTTCTCATATCCCTCGTTGATGAACAACGTGTTCTGCTGAATTACCATCAGCTCTGAGGACACCAGACAGATTTCCATCAAATTACCTTACTAGGTTATTACTTTACTCACAGCAAATAGTCACAGTGCTATAACAAGGTTGCACTAGCAATATGGCACTATTAATATTGTATCCTTATGGTATGTTCAGATTACGAGATGTCATGGATGTCATTGTGAGCTTGTGTACCATAAAATAAGCCCCATAATATATTTTAATGTTATTTATTATTGTATGTGAAATAATAACACCAAGCATTTCATGTAAATTGTAATAAATTATGAATTCTATAACAAAATATATGTAATAGAATCACTGAATATTGTTCCTGTATCATCCTATCATATCTCCTCCTGCTATTTTTTCCTGCCTTACTTCCTGTAGCTTTGTCGCTTGTAATCTTAACATACTGTTATGGTGAATTTCAGAAGTAGCTGTGGTAACACTTTGTTTGGATAGTCCAATGTTAATACTCAACTATCAGGTGACAAAAAGTAGATGTTCAACAAAGTGTCACTTGCCTATTTACTGCGTCTCTACAGAGTATAAAACCATAACCCTAACCCTATTTCTAACCCTAACCCCAACCCAGACACTGAATATTTATAGACTACTTTTCACACTTTTGTGACTATCCCCTGAAATTCAGTAGGTGTTTTAGTGACACATTATAGTCACTTGATAGTAAGTTGAGCATCAGAATTGGACTATCCAAATAAAGTGTGACTGCTGCTTTTGTTAAAGAACCAAGCCTCTAGCAGAAAGCCACTATAGTAATGTTTTGAAAACTGGTAGTAAAATTGATGGAGTAGACCTCAAACAATGTATTTCCACAGTAACGTCAATATACACACATGATTACCTTTATTGGTTAGGTAGGCATGACTCCCTGGACCACCACCATTAGTAACAGCTGATGCAAAGACATAAGACAAAGCTTGCGTAAAGGACGAGCAGACTGTCTAGGATTGTTGGCACATGATCTTTCCATGATCTCTAATGGTTAGTAATTATACAGTATCAGAAGTGCTTCCAAACACCATGCTTCCCATTCCTTTGAAAGATTCAAACATATAAGTGTTCTGACGTTTACCTGACTTGTGTGGTGTCTTTGTCTTGGCGGGGGATGTGAGAGAAGTGATGTGGCTGCATAGTGCTGATCCTTTGCTGTTCAGATCTTGGACAGCAGGGCCTTTGGATGTCCATTCCTCTAATAAGCCCTGATGAAAGATCAATCAGTCAAACAAATGGTATACAGCAGCATGGACACGATAGCTGGCATTTTAATACCATATGAAAGAAAAATTTGATGACTGTATGTCTGAAATTTTATGTGAGAAACAGGGTGAACAACGGAAATATTTTGAGCAAAAATAACAGAATTTTTCAGTTTCACTTTATTAGTAATTTAGTTTTAAATGTAATTATGCAATTATTTATTTATAATAATATGCTCTTAAGCAATCAAGGGATATATATAGCAGTAACTGATGTTGACCTATTTACTTATTCTACTTCCTTTTCTGTGAGATCTCAGTTTGTCTAATGAAAGCAGTTTCTCTGGCTGGAATTGTACGTTGTGTTGTGTTTCACTCCCAGACCGGTCCTGTGTAAAACACTTACCATTCATCTCTCATTAGTTTGGCAAAGAAAGCAGGTTAGGGGTGTTGGGGAGGTTAGGGAGGATAGAGCTGTAATCTATTAAAACAAACTCACCTCTGTCCATTGCAAAACATATCTACCCCAAATTTCTGTGTCAGATGTAAAGTATATCATCAATGGCTTCTGTTCCAGCATTGTGCTGACTTTAAGTGCAGTTAGATTAAACATGTATGGGAGTAACACTGTCTCTATAATAAACTTTCTATTTGTCTGATGACTCACAGTGACGTTCTGCAGGTCCTTCTCCAGACTTTGTTCACTGCTGTTTGGCTGAACCACAGGTACTTTCTCTGTGGTCTCCTCCAGCCACTTGGTGAGAGCTCCGGCTGCGGACCTGAACTCTCTCAGCTGGTCCTGACAGGATGACACCTCCTCTTCCCTGTGGTAGACAAGAGTATCACAGTCATATCATGTAACATCACTAACATCATCCACAACTTCAACATCATTCAAGACTAATTACAGAAAGGTAGGGGTGGGAGTCACCAGAGGCGCCACGATACGATATCATCACGATACTTGAGCCACGATATGATATTATTGCGATTTTTAAGGATTTGTGATATGCTGAGTATTGCGATAAGATATATTGCGATATATTGCGATTTTTTTACTGCAAATTACGTCCCCAAAGGAAAACTTGGCTCTAGTTCGGAGAATCCAGTCCTCTGTGAGGTAATGTGCTGTTATAGTCACATAGGAATCCACTGCCCTTGACGTCCACGCATCGCAGGTCAATATAAAATATCGCAATACTATACTGTACTGATTTCCACCCCCACCCCTACTGAATAGACAAAATTATTGAATAAAGCAAAATAGGTAAATTAATTATATCCAACTGCTAAAAGTGTTAACATAAAGATCCTCTTTTTCCCGTCCACGCCCCAACTTACTTTTCTCTCACAGAGTCTTTGAAGGCACTGAAGATATTCAAGAGGTTGTCCATCTTACTCTGGATCTGGGCCTTGCTTCCCTCAGGGCTTATATTTCTCAGCTCCTGAGACAGTGTCTGCAGCATCTCCAAATCGCTGGCATGTTCAGCCATCTCAGCTTTGGTATCCTATAGTGAAATTATAATAGTTAATCATACTGTGCAGTATGAGGAGCCAACTCAATACACTTACAGTATAGGATATTTCTGATAGTGAAGACATTACAGAGATAACAAGCGCATAGATGTACTAAACAGAATCACATGTTCAGTAGTATAATTACCTGCATTAGCTGAGACAGTTCGCTGAAAGTTTTCCCTGGCCCATCGGTCTCCTGCAAATCTTGTGAACGCTTCACAACAAACTGCTGGACTTTCTCCGCGGCCTTCTCAAACTGTTCCACCTTTCCTTTCAGCTGCTCCAGCCGGGATACCTTTTGCTTATGCTTGTCACAGGCGTCAGAGAAGCGCTGGGACAGAGCATCCATCTTAGACTGCAGAAGGGCAGCGGCAGAGGGATCTGCTGTCTCCGCAAACTTCTTCACCTTGGCTTTCATGGCTGAGACGCTGCTCTGACGACTTGCTATGTCCTGCTCAAGTACCTTCAAGAAATACAGGATGGATAACAGAAAGGTTTACATAGCTACATGTTTTGCATAGTTCTGTATCTCACAGGTTGTGTAATCAGGAGAATATTAAACTATGTTAAGAAAATTTTTTTACCGTTTAGTGTGTTGTAAACTGACAGCATATAATATGAGAGTAGACATACAGTTATTGGACTGCTGACCCAACGGCTAGAATACATACTGCTTCTTTGCTGAGGATATCTCCTATGGCTGCAGAGTCCAGGGGTATTTCTCCTTTTTCTTTCACACTCGCCTCCACTCCCTCCATCCATCCCATCATCTCATCCAAGCCATCCTGGACGCTCATAGAGCGAGTCAGGGTGATCTGCAGTTTCTCGTTCCGATCACTTACAGACTTAGACAGGTTGTCATACCGCTCCACTATGTCATCTACAGTGCGTGGAAACAAAGCAGGTTATGTTTAAAGCTCGACAGTTAATCGCTACTTAACGCAATTTGGGACACATTGTAAAATAAATATTTCAAACAAAAGAAGAGACTTATTTTGTAATAAGTGTTCTGTTAAGGCTATCATTTTGAAAAGGATTCATATCACATAGGATCTGGTACACAGAACGCTTTTTTGAGTGTCAGCCAAGAAACCAATGATGGAGACAACACAGACACTACAACGGCCATATTTCACTTTAAAGATGCATTTTGTAAAATTTTTGAAAAGCACTTTGGGTAGGTTGTTGCTGACATTTTTGCTAGCTACCGATTGATCATCTGCTGTTGCATGACTAGCATTTTGCATATCTATGTCACTACTACAGTGGAACCTCCCAAATCACAGAGAGATTTATGAGCTTCAGCTTATTGTAGATTTGAAGGCGCTGTAGGCGTTTCAAAAAGAGACATTGAGACACAGAGTTTATTGGTATCTCCTGATTAATTCCCAAGCATTTCAGGGGTATTTCAATGCATTATTTTAGTGTCAATGATGGTAATAAGAAAAAGGGACCCTTTTTCTTATTACCATCATTGACACTAAAAGGGTATTATTAACTACTTCACTGCTGAAATATATGTAGACAGCACAGCATCAGTGGCCTTACTTTGACCTTTCCCTCACCTACTGTCTCCTGGATCTCATCTGGATTGCTCAACAGGTCTCCTTCAGATGTAATCAGAGAGTCAGCTGTTTTGCGTAGCGTGTCTATAGCAGTCTGATGTCCAGTCGTCTGACCTTGCAGGGCCTGTGGATCAGTGAGTAAGAACAGGCCAGAGAAATTAAACTGTTTTTCGCTTTAACACAAGCCTCTCTTTAACTCACATTACATTCTGTAATATTGTATTCTTCACCAGTGTGGTGGCTTGAACATGAAAACAGCAAAGTGATGGTGCACAAGAACGTTTGGACTTCATATCTTCAGTCATTCAATAGATATGGTTACACCCTTCTTTCTCCGAGGAAAGCTTAAGATCTTTCTGAGATGATTTGTAACCAAAGCTAAGAGACAGCATTGCATACTTGGCTCACAGGCGCCTCTTATCTTGACATATCTATGTTCAAAGTCACTACCTCCCTACAGAGAAATGTTGGGGAACATTATTCTCTTTCTCTCAGTCCGGAAACTTTCAAGCCAGCTGCAGACAAAAGCTTTGGCAGAGACACTTCTGTCAGCCTAGTTGCTCAGCCTCTTGCAGGAGTATGTAAGCTGCAAGTAACCAGAGCTAAACTATTCACGTGTTGCCTTGAATTTGAACATAGAGCTATAAATAGCTGTGTTGTTTTTAAGTGAGTGGAAACACTGTATATGGTGAGGCAGGTCTGTTGTGCAGTGACCTTATAACGCATTCAATGCCCAAAGTATGTGTAACTATTCTGTTTTTCATTCACTTGGATTTCTCACATCTAGAGCCTAACATTAACGGTAGTATACACTGTGTTGATGAAGGTTAATGAACTAACTTAGTGTTTGTAACAGGGCTGCAGTCAAGACCATCTCAGGCTCAAATACCAGCCTTCATGAATCTTTATCAAAACAGAGAAGGTAACAAGTTGGGTCTTATTTGAGAATAATACCACAACACTATTGGCTAATCTTACAGTCATGATAATGTTACCCAGCTTTGTTTTTCAGGAAAATGTAACACAATACAGAGGGCATCTGGTTTTCATATCATTCTTGTGTTGGTCTCAAGAATGAAATTAAGATACTTAACACAAATATATGAAATACTTAGACCAAGACAAATTAGATTAGAGTCTGAGATAAATCTGAGATTTTCAAAACGTGGTTTTGAGATTGAACTTGAGACGAAGAGTAGACCTAAGTACTACAGCCCTGGTTTGCAGCGTTCCTTGCCTTGGTCTCCTCCAGCTGTTTCTGTAGTGTCTGTGGGTCAGCAGCTATGGCCTCTGACTGATGCCTTCTTGCCTCCTCCTCTGAGCTGTTGAGCCACTTCAGAAGACCAGCAGATGACTCTTCATACCTTTTGTATTTGTCAACCACATCTTTGAGGTTGTTGCCAAGCCGATGGCACTGAAACAAATGAAGTGAAATTATACCATATGTTAAAGATAACCAGATCACACACAATTAAGCACACAGGTTCAACACATGAGCATGTCAAAAGCAAGTCTGAAGATGGAAAACTGTGACTTTCTCTGACATTGATGTTTTGTGTGACACCTCTATAAGGCATTACAAAGATTTTCTTTCTTTTAGACAAATGCTGCCACCATGTGGTAAGAGTAAGCCACTACAACCTCTGATCAACTGCAGACTCAATACCTGAGAATGCAGTGCCTTGTAGCGACTGGCTGCAGAGTCCAGCTTATCCTTGACAGCAGCGCAGGTTCCTGAAGTATCCACATGCAGCTGGGCATTTTTAGCCCCAGGGTCAGCCAGTCCGCAGGCTTTAGCCACATCCAGTACTTTCTGTCCTGAAATGGTGATGAAGCGGAGGTCCCCCTTGTGAGAGATCACATCTTCTGAGAAGCTCTTCTGCCGCTGGAGTTTCTCACTGAGAATATTGAGGCAGCTTGCAGGTGCCCCGAGCTCCTCTATCTCTCCCTCAGCCTGGTCCAGCCACCCCTCAAACTCCTCACAATCGTCCTGGAACGTCTTCAGCTCCTCCTGGACACACTGCACCTGCTTCATCTGTTGCTCAGTCTGCGTCAGAGAGGCCTCATAGAGCCCCTTCAGCGCCTGGATGTCCCTCTGCAGTTTGTCCTTCTCCCCTGGGGACAGCACGTTGGCTTGCTTGTCGAGCAGAGCCTGGGCCGACTGGGTGGCCGTGATCAGATCCTGCTGCTGGGACAGAATCTCCTGATGATGGGCCTGAAGGAAAAAGAGAGACTTGCTGGTCACAAAACAACTACAAGCCCAACAGCAATAAGTTTCCCATGATTTACAATGCTCCAAAGTAGGGCTGTTGCTGACTAAGAATTTGCTTGGTAAAATTTGATCTGTCAGATCAAATGAGAAACATTCATGCCCCAAACAAAATATACCTTGACTCTGTCATATTGCTTGTCAAGGTCTGGGGATGAGGAGTTCTTCCCACTGGTCTCCCTCACAAAATCATTTTCAGTGGTTTGTAGAGCGTTTCCATTGGCATCGTCATCCTCTCCTATCACTCCTTTGGCTGAAGTTTCCTCTGGCAGGTTCCCATTCTCTTTGCTTATATGGCCAGTTTGTTCAAGACCAATCTCTTTTTCATCCCCTATGTTGGATATCCAGTCCAAGAGACCCTCAATTTTGTTCTTACTTTCTTCAAGCTGCTCAACAGCTGCCGCCTAAACAGACAGACCATAGATGAAAATTTTTTGAATATCAAATCAATAGAATACAATGACATAGCTTCAGCAGTTTGTTGATTTCCCTTTAAGTTATGCCAAAAACTCTGATGCATTACATAATTTTAACGGACACATAGGGAGGTAATATGGACTCTAACCTTCTCACTCTCCTGTTTTATAGCTGAGGTAACAACCTTCTCCAAGTCTTTCCTGGACTCCTCAGCCCGTTGGTTGATGAGCTTGGCTTTGCTCTTGGCCTCCTCCAACTTGTTCTCAATGACATTGATTTGTTCTGGTATCAGCTTGCTCCGGTTCTCCTCCAGAAACTTTTTAGTGCTGGTGATGACCTCATTCAAGGCACTGGCATTTGTCAGCACGTCTTTCTGCAGAGCCTTGAGATTGGACAGGCATAAAGCATCATGAATATTCGGGCCGTGGAATAAAGCAGTTCTTAAGTAATGGAAACCTATTTGGCCACATATTTGTTTAAAAAACGGTGAGATTTGTGTCTAGAATGTCAAAGCAAACTAGTCTATATCACACCTGATGCTCTTGCTGGTACTGCTGCAGGTCTCTAACACTCTCTGCGTTGTCAGCCTGTTGCTGATGACCAATCAGGCGGTTCTCTGTCAGGGTAAGATCATCACATAATTCCTCCAACTTGTCCGAAAACTCCTTGTGTTTCTCCAATACACACTGTATAAGAAAAAGCACCAAGTTAATATCGCACCAAACAACAATAAGACAATCATTAACAAACACACTCACACTCAATGAAACACTCACACTGAAAAAAACATCAACCCTAAAACAGAATTCACATACAGTTATTCCTATGGTCGTTGACAACATGAACGTCTCTATATAAGAGCTCAAAACCAGAGAAGCAAAGCTCTAATCTGAGATGTCAGCAAGACACAAAACCATTAACATTCAGTTGGAGGCAGACTGTGGACTAAATCTTCTCAAGTGCATAGAAGTAACATGCAAATTCTGTTTTAGATTTCTCTTTAACTTATGAATACAGTGGACCTAGTATGCTGTAAACATGCTTGCCATTCACCACATTGGTCTCATGGTATGGTAATAAGCATATGAGGACATTATGTCAAGTGTGTTAGTGCTTCTGCTGTGGGTGAAAGCGTTCCAATACAGAAGGTGCATTTTGTCCACTGTTAATTGTTCATTGGTGTCTTGAGGCCTGTAGAACACAACCAGTAGAAAGGTTAGTCGGTAGCAGTGATCAAGGACTTTCACATGCAATATTGTCATTTTTCCTTAACATTTAGACAGAAACAGTGGAACCTCCCAAATGTTCCAAGGACAGAAACACATTAAAATATTGGGGCAAAACTTCCAAATGTAAACAATTTGCACTAATTTCCCGATAAAGTCTAATTTTCATTTTAAATCCACAAATAGCCACATGGAATTTCAACATTTGCACATATTGTTTGTACAATATTGTTTTTGCACTGCCAAATATTTCATTATTTTTGCGGTTGAGGTTCAGACGGATAATTCCAAAATAAAATGTGTATATCAAGTAATTTATATCCAAGTAAATGATATACTGTACATATCGTAATGAGTGATAATATTACCAAAGCATTTGACTGCAGCACCCGAGCACTTTTTTGATTTTGGCACTCATTGTCTAATTAAAAGAATAATTTTGCATGTATTTCAGCATACATACTCATTCATTATATTTATATTTTGCCCAAGGTAGATGGTGTGCAGGTTGCTCTACTTCTGATTCTCGTCTACAAATTACAAATGCTTACATCACACCAGCAACATGGCTTATACAATCTACTGTACGTGCATTATGAGCGTCCATTCCTCACTTCAATTTTCATTTAGCAAACAAAACATAATTACATGGTTGGGTTTATTCAAGGAAACATCTATGGTATTTTAGAGCATATCCACATGCAGACCTTCTGCTGGCTTTCCCTCTCCCTGATGTCCAGGAGGCAGTCCAGGGTCTGCCTCTGGGTAACCAGCCTCTCTGTCTGGTCCCTGAAGGCCCGCTGAGTGGTGCTCAGTAACTTGAGGAGGTGTCTGCTCTGAGCTGGGCTCAAGAACTGCGTGTGCTCAGATATAAAGTACTGGATATCAAACGCGACGTCCTCTAACTTGAGCCGCGCTACTTTTAGCAGATTGCTCTCCATGTCCTGGAATAACAGAGGATACCATGCAATCATGCCCTTCAAATTAATGGATCTGAATTCAGTCACTCTAACTGTAAAACATTTTTACTTCAGAGATACCTTGCTCTGCTGAATGATATGTTTCAGTGTGTCCAGATCGCATGTGTTCAGCAAATCCATGTCCCACATCTCAGAGTTGTTTTGGATGCAGCCAGCTAGTTCATCAAGATCACTGAGATGTTTCTGGTAGGTTGACTCCAAGTGTACCTACAATCGCATAGGAAACAGTTAATAATGCTGATACAACTGCCACATCAATGTATTCTAATCAATAACCATAAACAATGAACACTGACCTTTCCTGTTTCCATTGCCTGAATTAGAGAGTGACTCCTTTCTGCACACATTTGGCAAATAGCAGTAAAATTGTGTTTTAAGTCTAGAAATGCTGAAGCCAAATCTTGGTGGATTTGTGTGGGAATGTTCTCATTAACAGAGTTTAAGAGCTGTTTGGCTCTCTCCAGATCTGCTGTAAGAACACCAGCCAGTCTAGAAAGTTGGGATTCTAGTGACTGGGGGGAAAAAGAGCACATTTAGTCAGTAAGTACTGTATATACTATATGTACTTATGTAAACAAATGTTAAAATTGAGTGAATATGATACTGACCATTTAATATGAATGCCACAGATTAATTTTTAAATATCTTTCAATGTTCACATAATTTCTAACCTGACATTCCTCTAGCTGGACCTGTAATTCCTCCATGTTGTTGCTCAAGGGTGCCTGGATTAAAAGGTCATTCCTGACATCATCTAAAACATCAGCATGATCCTGTAGTTTTCCAACACACTCCAAATAATCCTGGATGGAGTACAGCTGCAGAAAATGCATACATAGAACAAATATATGTTACTATTGCCATATCAAAAACTAAGGTGTGGGGGGGGGCTTAACACTGGGGAAAAAACAAAATAATTACCATATTATTGACCTCCTCAGCTTTGCAGACATCTGAGTTGGCAGACATCTGAGTAGGTGGTTGCTGACTGACTGTGGTAGAGTGACGGAGATCTGAGTCATCTTCTGCTGACCCCTCACCCTCCTCCTCTGAGCTCTCCTCCTTGATGCTCTCCAGGGCGTGGCGTCGGTCCTCCTGAGAGTCAACCCCCAGAGCGCTGCTCAGGGTCTCCATCACACCCTGAAGCACTGAAGGGTCTTGGTTCGAGGACACACGCTTAAGAACCTGCAGTAGTTGCAGCTGGATGTTTGCAACATCAGACTGGTCTGTCTTTGCATGGACCTTTTCTTCCTGGGGTATCACAGCTTGGTTTCCCATTTCTTTGCTGTTTGAACTGAGGGCATCTTGCTTCAGCAAATCCATGAGAAGGTCTGGGCGACTGCTCTCCATAAGTCCATGGGCTGCGTCTCTCTCAGAGTCATCGACATTAGCCCCTTCTGTACTCATTTCCCCCTGCTCATCTAGACCAGTCCTTACAGCATCAGAAATCACTGATGGAGCTGGAGAGGCGTTATCAGATGTAATGGAGTTGTGTGATAGAAAATCAGTAACTACCTGGGGATCGTCAACAGAAGCACATACATCTAATCTATTTCCATCTGGTAGAATGTCTAATCCTAACCCCATTCCCATTCCGGTTTCAGACTGCCCTGAGTTCATGTCTGACGCTGAGGGCGGGTCTGAACAGGAGACCCTTTTAGCAATACTTGCATTGTGTTTGCCATCACTTGTCTCTACTGTCAGTGTGTTTCTAGACACAGAGATCTTCTCAATATCATTGGGGACTTGAAAAATGTCCCCAGGTTGCCTCTCTGGGGAAATCTTACCGTCAATCTCCCCGCTTGATTCAATGTCATCTGCAGCACTGTCCTTTGAGCCTGACACGTTGTTATTAGTCACTACTGGCTCTGGAGAAACTCTGATGGGAGCTGGAATGAAATTGTCTGAATTTTCTATATCACAGCTGCTATGATTGTCAGTGTTTGTGTTGATATTGATTACACAGGAAACAGTAGGTAATTGAGAAGAGTGGTTGAGCTGTTGTAGAGCTGTTCTCTCACAAACAAGCATACTCTGACCACTTTGAGAGGATTTGGGCTCAATTTCAATACTGAAATCCCCTTCTGGCTGAATGACTGGTGGCTGAGGTAATGTAATTCCACTGCCATCTTCTGTGATGCTTTTCTCATAGTTACCATTAGCTCCAGAAACTGAGATAGCTGTATTTTCAAACAGATCCCTGGGCAATGAGTAATCTATACTCTGAGTTGGCTCACTGGCCAAAGACGACTGAACAGCACTTAGCACACTCTCCAGTCCAGTTTCCTCAGACAACACGTCACTATGTGATGAGGACATGCCTGAGTCACTCTGAACAGGACTAACGGTCAGATTTTCCACTTGGGCATGATATCCAGCTCTGAGAAAATCATCATCTATCGGTAAACCCTCTGCTTTACAAGATCGATCAGTGGAAGTGGCATATTCAATCTGGCTTTCTGGTTGAGTATTGCTGTCAGGCGTTCCATCACTCAGACCAGGTGAATGTGATCGGGTTGGTAGAGCAGATTCATCTGGCTTATCTGTCAGCTGGCTATTGATTAAGACCCGTGTGTCACAATCTTCAGTCACTAGAGATGTGCTGTCAGTTTGATGAATACACTCTTCAGTAACCTGATTCAGTGAGCTGGGTGAGATCACCTGAGTGCAGGCAGGCCTATGACTAATGAATGAGGGAATTAAAGGATGTAGATAATTACTCATCTCTTCTACATTTCCTCCTGCCTTCCAATCTGCCACTGCATGTCCATTCTCACTCTCGGTGCCTGTGTTATCGATCTGCTCATCAGTGAGATCAAGCTCCATGACAGCTACCTTCCTGTCAGTTTGCTGCTGCAACGCGTTCTCAGCCTCATTCATATTGATGAATCCCAGACTTTGGTCATCAGAGATGCAACGGCTGCACTTTTCTTCAGGGTCAATGGTGGCTTTGGACATTGGCTCTGAGTTAAGGGTCTTCTCAACAAATTCATCACTAACTAATCCAGACTGCAATGCCTCACTGATACTAATGGTGCAACCAGACCTTGAGTCATATACACCAGCCAACAGGCTCTGCTGTTCCATAATACGCAAAGCAATATTTGAGGATATGGATCCATTTGACACCGAGTGTTTTAGGATAGACACTGTGTCCTCGTCATCCCCTACAACACCCCTTTTTCCATTTAGTTGCAAAGCAAGCAGCTCCAATACTGTGTTCTCATCAACTAGGCCCTTATTGAGAGCTGCCTCCAGGTCATAGCGTTTCCCAGAGGTGACATCCAAAATGCCCCCCTCCTCCACTTGGGCTTTCAGAAGATGAATAGCATAGTCCCACTCATTCTCCCCCTCCCACAAGTCCTCAGAGCATAGCAACTCTGTGGCCATGTCATCAGTACCTCGTGATTCACCGCACAGTGAATCGGGATTGAAGTGTGGTTGTGTTTGATGGCAAGAATGTACTGCCAATGTTGGACTTTTGGAGTCAAATACCCTTGAGGGTGAGCCAACATTTGTGCTATTCACAGAACATGAAGTGGGAAGGATTGAGTTCTCTGGAGTGGTTGGAATATCCAGACCTCCACTAACAGCCTCTCCGACTGCAATATCGAAACCATTTCCAGCAGTACTTAAACATGTTTCAGAGTCAGCAGCGTTTGTGCAATTTGTGTTCTTTTGAAACAAAGCTTTCTCTGTTGCACCAGGCTGTGTGGTGTCCCTAGCAAAGTCATCGTCTATTGAAGCTTCCCTGACAGAATCTTGTTTTGGCACCTTGTCATTAGCGCAGCTTTTTTCATCAGAAGTAAGCTCATTCTCCCAGGAATGAAAATCACGTGAAGCAAATTCTTGCTTGTTTTTCATTAATTCATCTGTTTCCTCATTTATCTGCAGAGGTATCTCTAAATCGACCTGTTCTGAAAGATCACCAACATTTGAAGTAACAGAATTCTGTTCCATGTTTTCAAAAAAGACTGAATCTTCAATGAAAACTTTTGCCATTTTAGACAACTGTCTATCGAGTATTAACAGCCTTTGTCCCGACTTTGGATCCATGTAACTGTTCATCATGAGGTAGGAGATGAATAATTGCCTTGCCTCCGTGGGAGAAGGGCTGTTAATATTCCTATCCCCAACCTCTAAACCATCTGTGGAATGATGGCATCCATCAACTGTAAGCTCTTTAAACATAAGCCAAGACGAAAACTTTGCATTAAGCTGATCAACATCAGGAAACACATCAGGAAATTCTATAGATTTCAACACCTCTGCTGTATGAATATCAATCAAACCATTTTGAATGGCAGAAGTGATGTCTACTACTTCAGAATTTTCTGGTATGTAAAAAGCTGCTATCTTTTGTCGATTACTGAGCAGTTTGCTGGTAAACTCATTGGTGATGATTTGGTGATCATGCTGCAACAAGGTGGATTCAGTTAGGATTTCCCCAGAGTGAGGCAATATAAGTCCCATAAACTCCCTCTGTTTTCCAAGCACTATGAGTGTACTGCTACAGCTCATCAAATCACACTGAACAGCTTCATCTACCATCAGCCTCTCCCCATTTTGGAGGTTCACAATGCTTCTCATTTGTGTCTGTGCCCTTTGAGAATCCTGATCTATAAGGTCCTCTGACAGGGCTTCCTCTACAATGAAGTTTTGGCCTGTTTTGGGGTCAGCAGTCCCACCTACATCCGTCTGAGCAGTCGACAGCCTTAACATGGTCTCCCGATCAATTAAACCATCATGAAAAGCCCTCATTATACTAACATCTCTCCCTGATGTCAGTGATATGTTTCTATTTAGGTCCTTTAATATCAGGCCATTCTCCTCACAAGATGCATCCCTCTGCACAGGCTCTATGAGTGACACATTTTCAGCAGTGTTGGCATTAATAAAATCCTGGCAGGTCTTCTGCCTCTGAAGAACATTTACATAGACAGAAGCAGGAATAAAACCATGTTGAAATGCTCTCTCCAAAGTCAGTGTATCCCCTGTGTAGCACGCCTTCAATCCATCACTGACTGGTTGGATCGCTATCATCTTGATGACCAGATGTTCAGGGATGATCCCTTCCCTAACTGCTGCTATTTCAGAGAGGGGCACAGAAGACAAATGTGGACTGTGTATGCACTTGCTTGCTTCATTCAGCTCTTGCAATTGGTTCAGTGCAGACTCATTAATAAGATCTTGTTTGACAGCCTCGTCCAAGTCCTGACACACATGGAGCTCAGACTGAGAGAGGTCAGAGGTCATAGGCTGGGCCTCTGGGAAAGTGACCCCAGTCATCTGATTAATCAGGCCACTCTGAACAGAGTGCATGGCTCCATTCCCAAGCTCACAAATGCCATCAATGGTTTTACAATCCTATGGAAAAAGCAAATATGACAAATTATTGAATTGACTGCAAACAGGATTTCAATATAAAAATCTGTATTATCTATGTAAAAGGTGAAATTCAAATTCAACATTATCCAAAAGCAAGGCAAAACGTATACTCACCACCACACAAATGTATGTTAAGAGATCATGTGCACAAGTGCAAGACTGCATCAGCGTTGTGACGGCAGAATGAGGTACAATACATTAAAAGCTAACATGCATCTGTGAATGCAATATCCAGCATCTTGCAAAAAAGAGGGCAAGTTAGACACATCACATAAAGAGTGTTATGTATTTGCTAAGAGTGTTATGTATTTGAAGCACATGGCTTCAATCGTGACTGTGAAATGTCAAAATTGAAATTGGATGGTATAGGCACTAAGCATGTTTACAGCATATTCCGATTTTCTGGGTTTCATTTATCAAAATGTTTTCTAAATAACTGTTCATAGTGACCCAGTATTATAAAATGAGTATAGAGTGACACAAGCGAAAACCTCTCACACGTGCTAGAAATAAGAATAGAGGAAAAAGGTTAGTCATGCAATTGAACACTAGGTGGCACTTGTTTTTACCACATTGTAAGGCACAAACACAATCCACCCTATTGAAGAGATAGCCCAGTATCCAACCTGCTCTGCAGAGGGCGTCTGATCGGCACAATGTTGGGAGAGATCACTGTAGGCCTGATTGAGCACCTTCAGCTGCTCCTGGGCCTTCTCCCGTTCCTCCTCTGTCATTCTGCAAGACATGATACAAAGTATGAGGCTTTAGCCTTTAACAGTGGACAAAGTCTTATGTATCTTAGGCATAATGGCTTAACTCACTTGTCACTGTGTTTGTTCAGCATCATTTGTGTGGCCCTGAGTGCTTCTGCAATTTGTTCCTTCTTAGTTACCATCTCCTCCACTGACACCTAGAATAGCAATAATGAATGTATTAATACTGAATATACAGTAAACTGACTTCTCACTTTCTTTCAAGCTTTGTAATGTTGTAGTCATCATATCTAGAGAATACATATATAGTGACACACAGGCACACGCACGCACGCACGTACGCACGCACGCACGCACGTACGCACGCACGCACACACACACACATACAGGAATTGTTTTGATTTATCATAATTACAGAATCAAACTATAGTTAGGTCAAGCAATATTACTGATTATATGGGGGGGAAATCATATTTCACAATTGTAATTGTTTATATGAAGTTAATAAATTAATTGATGTATTAACACAGATTTTCATAATTTGGCAAACAATGATGTACAGGTATCTCAAAAAAATATTCTTTTGAGAGCATGATGTAATTAGAGTATGATAACAAGGCAAGGAGAGTTTACAGTATTTAAAGATGGACAGGGAGAGATATTAACATATGCCATTTGGTGGATGCATTTATTTTAATTAAATTTTATATTTTTACAGGGACAATGCACATTAATCAACATTACTGTTAATGTGCCAGTGTTAGCCAGACAGATAGTTTTCAAGTGCTATCCCTGGGCATGATGTTAAATAACCAATAAAAATAATAAAAGAGACAATTATATAAAGCAATGTAGGCATTTATCCAAAGCAACTTTGCATGTTTCCTTGGACAGACATGGACAAAACTCTGGAATGCCTTTTGATATTTCAATAGCC
>OMLI01031433.1:0-27722 GCA_900302605.1 Rondeletia loricata | reverse complement strand
CAGTCAGTCATCAACGCTTCGTGAGATGGCCTCTAGAGGGCATCTTACCTATCACATACTGTATCCTGCAAGTGTATTCCAGGAATTAGCCTATCCAACTTCGTTAATAGAGCTTGTAAGTGTGATGGCCTCTAGAGGTCTTTGGCTGCGAGATGACCTCTTGCCTGTAGGCTAAGTGCCACACCGACTCCCACACACTGAGTCCCACTCTCTGCCGTTAATTTACGAACATACAGTACATGTCTTCTGCTGTCCTACAAACTTTAACGGTGGGTAACGTTATTACCTTGTGGTATTTAAGTAACGTTAGTGGAATTAGGTAATTTAACCGATAACTGTGTCACACTAGCTGAGCATCGCATTATCAGATTTTTTTTTGTTTTAAAGATATGGTTAGCTAATGTTAGCTAATGCTAGCATATCGTTAGCTAACCTTAACTGTTAGCTAGCTAGCTAACTATCGATGTGATTGCATGGATAATTATTATCTGTTAAATTGAAGTTACGGTCGGTTCTGAGTTACCTGGTAGCTAGCTAAACTACCCCAACCACAGTCTATTTGCCCCCCTGCCATCTTCTGGGAGGCGCTACTCAGGAACAGCTTATTTCCTAGGTCTGTTACCCAGCTGAATACTTTTACTCTACCTCGACTGCAGTCACTGCAACACTCAGCTGTACCTGTATATACCGTGTATATGGACATTCAATTTGTCGTCATTTTCACTGCTCTTTTTTATAAATTTTTATGCTATTTAATACTATTTGTCTTTTTTTGTATATTTTCTGGTATTCTAAATGCGAATTTTTTTGATACCTGTTTGCATTGTACTCTTGGGAGCTCGCAAGTCCACGTTTCGTTGTACCTGTACGCGTGCCGTGGGCCTGTACAGGATCTGTGCTTGTTAATCAACATCATCTTCTTCGTCTACTAATATGACTTTTTAAAAATGTGTAACATGAGAAGGACAAATGTGTCAATATATTTGATCATGAGCATATAAATCCAGGTATATACAATGTAGGCAGTCATCACACACCACAGCATCTTGCAGCAGATCCTCCAAGCGTGTGGCTGTGGTGGAGCGATCGCAGCTGTACTTCTTTTTCATGTTCTCCTGCATCTTCTTCATCTTCTCCTGAGCCTCTTTCACATCAGCGAAGAACTGCAAGGCACAGACATCACATAAGGGACAGAGAAACAGAGGTACAGGTTCGCTTGTATGAATATTACGAGATTGTTATTGAAACAGCTTTCTTTGCATTAAGGTAAATGTTGCATACCTGGTAGTAGGCTGTGTTTTCTTTGAGATGAGCCTCAATGCAGCAGCACAGCTGGAGGATCCAGCTCCACTGAGTCTGCAGGGCAGCCGTGAAGGCCTGGCAGAGACAAGGAAGACATCATGATAGTGGGCTAGATAAGAAGTTAAAGCTGCACTAAGCAACTTTGCATGTTGGTGGCCCCAAATGGCAGCAAGAGGTACTGTAACTAATTGAAAACTGTTCGATCCTCAGTACCTAGAAATCATACAGCATGCTCATGTTTACCAACCCGGCCGGTCTGTGATGCTTCATACCAAACGATACCAAAGGAACGAGAGAGGCAAAAGATCTAACGCTTGCTCACTGCTGTTTAGGAGACATGTTGTATTTTGCTCTTAAGTTTCGATTTGTCATTTCCTGTGTGCGGACTGCGGAGTGCTTGTCAGTGACCATACCTGACACCAGAATTTAATTTATGTAAATAGAGCAAACCTATGGGTTCTCAATTAGGGGGGATGGGATGCTCTTGTCTATTGCAGTCCCATTTTGTGATTTAGGTTGATAAGACGGGCATATTTTTGCATACAAATCTTCCCTAGTGCAGCGTTAAAACAGATACTGACATTGCACATGAAGGTCACCAGGGGATAGTTTGACATTCAGAAAAAAGAACACGTCAGCATGAAAAGGGTCCTGCTCCTGTGGGTTTTATTACTCCAACATTTAAAGGTTGAATCAAACACATATGAGCTGTATTAGACTGTGTGAACACTTTCTTCTTATGTTCAGAGCCAGTTTTGTAGGAATGTGCATATTTACTCTTCAAATGTATTCACCTCAACTGTCTTCTTGCCAGGATGTCCCTCCTTGACAAGTTTGTCACCCATGGCCTGGATATTATTGACCTTCTTCTCCCTCAGCTCCAGTTCTCGCATGAGACCCTGAAGAATCAAGATGCGACAGTTAATGATAACCCTGAGATTAAATTCACGTACATTCATTTGCCCAAACATCTCCGACACATTTTAAAAGTGTGAGATTAATAGAGTGAATCGTGAGACCACAGAATTATAAGTCTTATTCTATTCCTGAGACACACCGAGTAGTTGTCTTTCTTAGCGGTCATGTTGGTATTCCTGTCACTCCAGTCAAAGTTGACCTCCTCCTCTTCTTTGTCATTTAGCCACATCAGTTCCTTAGTGGCAGCGCTGATGAAGGCATGGAGTGAATCCAAGTTCCTCAAGCGGGACTTGGAAGAGTTCTGGGAGAAACATTAAAATAATAATAGTTAATAAAAAAATAAGCACTCAGTTACCGACAACTACAATTTAAAGCTTTTAAGCACACAAATGTATTAGTTTCTAGAGAATTTGAAGTTATACAAAAATATTAATATTAAACTAAAATGACATAAAGGGTATAACATAAATCATTTGTATATTTACCAGTAGTTTGGCATACTGAAGGTCCAGTTTACCCAGGTATTCTCTGTATGTGCCTTTGCTGACAGGAGATACCTGGCTCTGAAGAATACCAAAGAAATAGCAGAGACAAGATGTTACTCAAAAGCACTGCAGTACTCAGATCAACTTCATTCCATTAAAAAGAAAAGAAAAATAATCAAAGCAAAGAGTTCCCTAGTTGTAAGATGCTTTTCAGTAGACCCAGTGGTGGTTTGGTCTACCTCGTCAGCCTTGGCCCGTTCAATCTTGGTTCGGAAATCCTCCACGCTCTGGTGCAGGCCTCTATGGCTGCCCAGGTGGGACTCCACAGAGGGCAGATCGGAGCCCCACTCGGCTTCATCAATGCGACACTGGTTCTCTTCCACCCAGGCCAGCAGGTCTTGGGCATAGCGCATGGTCACCTCATCCAGCTCGGGCCGCATCTTCGTGGCAGACTGCTGGGAGCTCTGCGTCTTGGTAACCTGGACAGCGGTCACAGCAGACTTCAGGCGAAGGTTGTAATCGCTGCGCAGGTTCACCAGGCGCTCATGGAGGCGGTAAACCCTGTGGGGATGAAGAACATGACTGTTGTTTGTTCTACTCAGATTGAAAGGCCCCGTTTCATTTTCAGTTCAAATGTATATTAACATTTTGTTTGAAAATGCTTTTTTTAAAGATTAGTTTAAGAGAGTTATCCAGTCCTAATTTTTTACAACTGAGAAACATCTCTAAAATAAATTTTCTTTCTTTCAGTTACCTGGAAAAGGTCATACATAATTGTATTTCTTCTAGAATTAACTATTGTAACTCGATATGTTGTGGCATCAGCCATAAAGCCCTTTCACGGCTGCAATTGATTCAAAATGTAGCAGTAAGGCTCCATATCACTCCTCTCCTAGCATCCCTTCACTGGCTTCCTGTACCTATAGAACTGATTTCAAAATCTTGCTGGTTGTTGATAAAGCACTCCATGGTCTTGCACCTCAGCACATTAGAGGACCACAATGGAAATAAGTCATGGACTTTATTGTGTTTTATCCTCGATTGTTTTTATCCATGTATATGTTTTGTATGCACACTGTTTATTCTCAATCAAATAAAACTAAACTAAACTAAATCTTGAAGTGTTGTGCCCTTACAACACCCTTAGGTCCCTTAGGTCCTCTAATCAGGGCCTCTCTAGGCTAAACATAAAGGGTGATTGTGCTTTTGCTATTGCAGCCCCTAGACTGTCGAACAACCTTCCCAAAAGTGTTAGGTTAGCAGAATCCATTGCCATTCTTAAAGATTAAAGATCATTTTTTGTCTTGTGTATTGTTCTGGTTTTTTGGTTCTCTTTTAACCTTGTGAATTGCTTTGTAACAAAGTGTTTTGTGTTTAAAGTTTACTAGACTTGAATGTTAACAGTTAGCACCCACCTGCGGTACATCTGCTCAGCCTGCAGGTGGCGCCCATCCTTGAGTAGCTGTACATCATTGAAGAGCAAGCGTATCATGGCATCTGCCTTGTCGAGGTCCCTCTCCACCTCTGCTGTGTGCTGAGCCGGTTTCCCTGCATTCAGCAGACGAATGTCCTGAAGGGATGAAAACAAACAAAGATGTCAATTTCCATTTTCTCTTCAATTGCCTCCCAAATTGCGAAGGCATTTACAGTGATTGACAAATAAGTATAGGTCACTCTCCACCTGAGGGATTTGGGAGATATTTAGGATTTGTAACTTTTCTAAGCCTCTAAGTACTTTGACAGTTAGCCTAGATATGTGATGGTACAACATGTTCTGGATTGTCTTAAGCATTTCTGATTGGAAGGATGTAAGTAGTGAGTAAGTTTAAGTATGACCAAAAGTCTGAGCTGTTGGATGGGAATTAGACCATATGACTGCTATGAGTCACTTCAAAAGCATCCTGCCCTGCTGACCCAGCACTCATGTCCCGCTCCAGACCCCTGCTACAGCACCAGGTCTGAGGATTTATCAGTGTCCAGTAGTTTGGGTTTTTTGCTTGGTTTTCCACTGACGTACTATGGAGCAAAGATAAACTTACAATCTTTTTGGGAAACCTTTATGAATAAAGTACCCCACTTGTTGTGATCTTAATCACAGCAAAATTCACAAAAATCATGTGACCTGACAAGTGATGTGTGATCATCTCTGGGATTCTTAGCAGCTTGGTGAACACAGACCCAAGTATAGTCTCTTCCAATGTTAGATGTATATAGGACTCACTGTCTGCAGCAGGGTCTCCAGCTGGTTGAACTGCTCTTCACACAACCCAGACTCCATCTGGACTTTACTGACGATCCTCTGGAGCCTCTCAAGTCTGGATTAGATTAGATTAGATAAAACTTTAATAATCCCTGTGGATGAATTGGATCATTATAGCAGCAATGAATATGGTATAGATAGAAAAAATAAACACAACAAATAACTATACAATAGAACATATTGAGAAATATAAAACTCTGCAGATAACAGCATATATGTAGGGTGTGCAAAGCGTTGGCTCCCAGAATAATTAGATTTAAGTGTGGATCATTAGCTGTTCACATCATCAGGTATACAATAGCAGAACATATGTAGGTGTAGAACATATTTAGATGATCTTGTCTTGTTTGGTTGGAAGAAAATATTATTAAAACTCATGGACACAATATTACAGAGGGATTTTGACAGTATGATTATAAATTGTAACAACAATTAATTTGTATTTAAAAAGTTTGAGATTCAATATATCTGAATGTCAAAACATATCCTGATGGGAACATGCTAACTAACATCACAACTCCCCCATCCCTCTATGCCAACCAGGACACAAAACCTGCAGTACACAACCACACTGCATTAAGACAAATAGAAGCTGAAGCTCACAACACAACTCACTCAAAACACTTACGACAGCCTGCGATGAAGCAAGTACTCTAATCTATGCGGGTCAGTCACAAATGCCATATCTTAATTCTTCTATATAGTTTACAATTCCAGCTATGAGAGACCCTGTTCTTCTCACAGTCCCATTGTATTTTAGGAGTATTCTCTGCCAAGTGGCGGTGCAGAATGAGACAAATGTCTCCGTTTTCTGAGGAAGATGTCCACTCTGCTTGTTCAGCCATTCCACATCTCAGAACCATGAACAAGGCTCTCAGACTGCTAGATGACCAGACAATCTCGTGACATGGACCAGCCCATTCACAGGCATGACATACCACCGCCACTCCAAATACACAGACACTTACAATGTCCCAACATCCAGAGAGATCTAATCATATCTTCCTACCTGATCCAATTAGGACAATACATTTCGATAGAACATGTTTCTCATTTAGATTCAAACCCACATTTGTGAACAAAGAGTCTTTCTTCCACCATTTCATAACTTGATAACATGATGCAAGACGTCTGCAACAACAAATCATGATGGAAAAATAACTTTCATGTGGCAGTAATAAAATTACTATGCATTACAAGGTAGAGCTGTTTTTATTTGCTTGTATTTTCACACATACAGCAGTCTAAATCAACCAAAGTAAGGAAATGGTAAGATGTACTGATCTGTTATTCTGCAATAAAACTGTCCCTGTAGGATATGAGAATTTGACATATGACTTTCATAAGCACTCTGTAGACTTTTATTTGGAAGAAGGACTAAATCTACTACAGAGTTACCTATTTGAAGAAAACTGTGGAGCTCGTGAAAATTTCTGATGAATCAAGCCACTAACTAAGAGATCTTGGACATAGCCTACAGTAGGTGTGTCAATGTCGTTACCACTCCAGAGGCTGGCGATAGACAACTACATCCATGTGAGTATTAAACATGGGCAATGCCACTGTAGTCTGTAGTACCAGTGTGTTTTAACGTGTTTTAAATGGGGTTATCTGTTTTTGCAAATTAACTCTATGTAATTTAAAAAGTCATAACAATAGTAAAACGATTAGTAGGTTGAACAACACTCATATGTGGTGATATGATGCAGTTATTGAGCACATACAATGTATTTCTGTGAAAATACGCGTCCGTCAAGCGTCAAAATTCCAACCAAGGCGAAAAAATACGCTTGCCGGACGCCAGTACTATTCCGTTCCGCTTGACGCACGCGGCCGGTGGGAACAGAGACATCCGTTAACATGGGGGCGAAAGTGAAGTTTGACGTTTGACGGTTGACGGCTCCTGTGGGTTTGGGCTGTAAGTATAGCTAGATTGCATTTTTTCAGTTAGTAACAGCGCTAGGCTTCATAATAAATTATTAGCTACCTCCTCTCTTCCCTTGCCTTTTTCACTGGGCTTCAGTCTAACATCACTAAAACTGTGGTTCTTTGGCTCCACCCATTGAGGTTTAACTCAACCAATGAGATTATTTCTGCCTCCAGAGCAGCTCTGCCTCCAAGAAATGTTTGTACAACAAAAACTCCAATCTATGATAATAAATATGTATGTAAGTATACTGTGTATATCCACCACTTAACTCACCGTTCAAACTCGATCCTGAGCAGCCGTTCTCTCTCTAGGATGGCTACATGCAGTCGACCCCATTCTTTCTCTACATCAATGGGGTGGTAGCCTGGAGGGACCTTCACCTGACCAGCATGCACTGCACTCTGTTGGCAGGGGGGAGTCCAATGCATAAGTCATCATAGTATAGAATAGAATAGAATAGAATAGAATAGAATAGAATAGAATAGAAAAGGAAATTAGGATCAGCTTGCCTCAAAGGATTGGTAGATGTGTTTAGAGCGGTTCTTGTCAGACTCTTTTGCCGGCAGCTCTGTCTCTTTGAACTTCAAGAACTGGCGCCATAGGATCTAAAGAAAAAAACAATGCACATCATGAACATTTGAATTGTATATTGTTTATCTTTAACAATTTATATATATTTATTTCTGAGAAATTATATTTTCTAGCTAATTCTAATTGAATTAATCTTTAATTATAAAATTTTTGTCTGAAAAGGTTTTCGTACCAGCCTAGAATGTAATGTACACACAGTGAAAGCTTGTCTTTACTTCTGTAAATGAAACCATCATTGTGTTGCTTCCTTGGGGAAGTGTTATGTAACTAACATCACCTTGAATGCCAAATTTCCTAAATAGGATGAGTACATTATGCTGACACATCATGTTACAGCATGTTTAAACGCCCTACATAAGGTGTTATCCTTTACAATACTTCAAATAAACTCCCGCACACTGCACTCTTGCATTGCTGGTGAAAAGTTATTAATGTATTGACATTTCGGTGTTAAAACCATCAGAAAACTCGTCTCTATCCTCTACATTTATGCATTCCCATGACCAGTGCAAGCTGAGTTGAACCTATATAACAAGTCAAATAACTTAATGTGATGTGCTTGATCTCTAACCAGGCTTAACTTTGTTATCTGAAAAATGGAGCACACCCAAGAAACTGCTGCTTTTGGCGATACTGTGCTGTTGATTATTGGACTTCAAAGTGAATTAAGAAAGAAACTGAAGTCACGCCATGTTTTGGTTCTGTATCTCCAATGGGGAGTGGCAGAGTGGAGATTCTGTTGAGGATTAGGTTGAACAATATCTGCCTTTAGGCTGCATTTTCTCAGCACCAGCACTGCTCCACCTACAGTACAGTAGATGTCCTTCAACAATGTCTGTGAACACAATTCCTTCTATTTGCTCATAGCCAGACATTATGTAACTGTTTTCTTTAAAATCAATGGCCACTGAATGTTATTTTTCACGATCAAATACTTTTATTGAGACATGCATATTGTCCTTCTTTTGACAACAAAACATAATGAAGAGCAGTTTTCTCTTAGAGGGCATTGAGAGAAATACAGAGTGCTCTTAAGGGCTCTTTAGTGCTGCTATACTGCACACACACACACACAAGAATAAACCCCTGGTAGTCATTCCAGCCTACAGTCATAATATCAGCATGTCCTCTCACCTCTATCTCCTCATAGCTGGCGGGGAACTTCCTCTCCTCGAAGATCATGACATGGTGTCGGATCCACTGGAGCAGAAGAGTTACCAGCTCGTAGTACTCCTGCCAGCGCAGCTCCAGCTCCTGAAGCAAACACAGCACAAAACACAGTCAGGGGTTTAACAACAACGAACAGGAGGGCTCTTCTTCTCCCATGTCTCCGTGTTCAATAACTCACACACCACACTAAACTCAATTAAGCACCAACAACCCTGGTCTTGTGTGATTGGACACGGAAGCAGAGAGGAGAGGGGTGCATGAAGGGGTCATTGGTGGGGGAGAAGGTGAGAGACAGTGAGAGGGAGAGGAAGACAATGGGGGAGAGAGAGCGAGACTGACAGTCAGACACAAAGAGAGAAAAGGGCCTTGCCCAGGGCTAAATGTCCTCCAGATGAGAAAAATCCTCCAAAGTGGGGGCTAGTTTAGGATTAGGACTTGGATTTAGGGTCAAGTTTGTAATTAGGACTTAGGTTAGGGGAATGGTTAAGGTTAAAATTAGAATTAGGATTAGGTTTAGGTTGGGGTTTTAAGATGAGTGAGACGGAATAACCTACTGCATGGTCTTATGTTAACAGACGATGTGTGATAACAACACACACTTGAGCCTTTCCCTCTGGCCAATGCAGTGTAGACAAACAAAATACTTGGTATCACAGGACTTCTATTGTTGTTTGAACTTCTGGTCACATTGGAAAGCTCTGTCCACAAAAGCTCAGTCACAAGCCTGTTCAATTTTGGTTGTGCATCAACCAGGAATCATGGGATGAAACGTATTCCACTCACATTAGCCGTGATGCCGTCGTCAGGAACACGAGGCATGGCATCGTACAAGGATGATACGTAAGTGATGATGGATTTCTCATCAGGGTGTGGAACGTCGACATCTGGAAGGATAAAATGAAATCATGCATTATTATTAGATAGATAGATAGATAGATAGATTAATAAATCACAAATAATCAGGAAGTTACAGAAGTAGCAAAAAGCTGAATAATACCACAATTCTAACCACTCTCACACAACCACCCAACCAACTAACCAACCTCTAGATAGTCATGTAATTGAGTAATTGAGTTTGACAATTGTGGATTTGGCTTGGTTATTAACCTTGTTGCCCACATTTCCCTTTCTTCTAAAACTAATTACAATACTGTAGTATAACACACCAGAAATAGCTGAATCTAACTTTTTTCAGGAATCAAGGGAAAAAAGGTTATCGATATTAACAAACAAGGCCAGTGTGTGAGTTTCGATGGTCAATTTAAACCTATTATTGGGCCAGTCTTACCCTCAGGGTCCAGTAGGCGTGTCACCCCCAGGTCTTTCTCAGCCACACTGAAGGCCTGTTCCAGGTTCTCCAGGTTGGTCTGTCGGTACACTTTACTCATGTCAACAAGTCTGGGCCTAGGGGAACACAAGCATGGGCAATCGATCACCAACAATGTCCCAATGGGTGGAGGAAATGTATCTTAAAGGGCCACATGGGTCATAAATGGTCACATATAGTCCAATGTAATGTCTGAGAGTTTAATAGAATGACTCTAAAAGGAACCACATTTAGAGTTTTCTGAAAATTAGAAAATCTTTGAACATTGACATTAACCACTTGATACTGATGTCATCAGTCTCAGTGGGTGTGCTTTGGCTGGTTTGACAGTGGGATTTTAAACCTACAATGCACAAGTAAAGTAGAACCAATAGCTGTTTTCTATGTGACGTACTACATCTTGCCAGTTGCATCATTTAAAAAATAACAGGAGGGGGCTGATTTGTGGGAACCTTTAACCTCACTCCTTTTCTTGTTGAATAAAATGTGCATATATTGTGCTGTGTTCCTTTAGTTTCAGCCTGCCTCACTTTAAACTAACATTATGAATCAAAAGAAATCATTCTTTTAGTTGGGATGGTATGGAATGGGACGGAAGTCTAAATGTCAGACATCAACACGTACACCTACTGACAGTTTACGTGGATTTAACCCAACCCTTCCAGGCTTTATCACTTATATGGAATAACACCAAAGCTATTAGCCATCAGTAATGGTTGTTTTCAGGTAAGTTGTGCTTTTAAAGTCCTCCGGGCTTCTACCCATGGCTACATGCAGTTAGAGACCCCACCTGTCTGCTTTCTAATAAATCGGTAAGAGCACCTGCCCTCTGTGTGCAGAAATGCTCAAATAACAAAGGCTGACATATTTCTGAATCGGCAGCCAACTACAACCTGACTTCTACACCTGACACCATAGGTGTGTCAGAGAGCAGAATAGGATAAGACAATGAATGCATCACAGAACCTCAAACTAAGTATCATGGATACATAATTTTCACTAAATCTTACAAACTTCATAACAGAAACTGTAGCAGTACATAAAAACACCAAATCTACACATACTATGAAATGTGCATGACAGCATATCCCTACAAATATTGGGTTATGACATTTAGGAAGCAAAGCAGGAACACAAAGCAACAATGGCAGCAGATTCATACAGCTCTCTGACGTATACAGTCGAACGGCCAGCATAGTTTCCTCCAGAAACAGGAGAGGGCTCAAGATGCCGAACTTCCCGGACAGAGAGCTGCTTCCCTGGCCTGGAGGAGCTGCTGATGCCCTGCAGGTGCTCTCTTCCATGGAAGCTACGAGAGCTCCATCCATGGCCCAGTTCATCACTGCTGGAGCGGGCCCCTGGGCTGTGCGGGCCCCGATCTGAGTCCCAGGAAGATCCCTCTGACGGGATATCCTCACACAACATGACCACCCGGCCGTCCACATCGCTGACAGAGCCTGATACGCTGTGAACAAAGCTGAGGCTCCCCTTCTTCTGTTTCATCTTCTTCTTCCTCACGCCGAACATCTTAGCATCTGAGAGGAGTTGAAGTCCTCTACAAATAGATGTCTAGCAGCTCCTCGTTCAATGGCAAGTGCAAATGTTATGCTTTAGAAGTTGGCCTCACAGCTTCATTCACTCATTTATTCATTCTATCAAATCTTCCTTTTAGGGCTTAATGGTTGCATTTGAATCTACCCGGTCTGGATATGAATCCTATCCCAGGTCTCAGGTCTTCATCGTCACATTAGGATCCTCTGATTAACTCCTTCTACAGGGTTGAACTCTTGCTGAGATGATAAAGCCTGCTATCATCCGATTGAGCTTTCCTCTGTGAAAACCTACATCCAAACACAGCTCCGCAAATGCAAATTGAAAACCTCCACGCACCTCGGACTATCACTTGAGTTCTCAGGGTGAACACACAGAAACAAAAACATACTCTGCACTATGCCACGATGCCCTGAATAATGCCTAGGCAAGACGTAACGCTGCACCATTCAGGCAACAAGCACAGTAACGCCCACACACCACACCTCCACGACCTTTATGAAAAGCAGCTACGAATCCAGTCTTAGCTGTAAAAAATAATCTGTTGTCTCTCTCCCTCTCAGAACGTTGCAGGTACATGCTCAGGTTTAAGGGAACCTGTCCCTGCAGGCATCTCTTTCTTCTAATTCATAATGACTCTTTACTGTAACAAGAACCATTGCTGAGCATTTCACTTTCTCTCATCTAATGCCCCTTTTCTGCTCTTCTTACCTGTTCTCTCTGGACTGTACATGTATTCTTTTGTTATAGATTCTAAATAGAAAACCAACCAATGGGAATTCTACAAACAAACTTTCATGAAAAGTAAATGCACATTCATTCCCCAAGATGCTAACACACAAAGCCACCCTTAACCACTAATTGTACTATAGACACATAACAGCTTTGGGAAATATTTGGTGTTCAATAGCAAGGACACCAGCATTTCTTTGTAAATGGACACTACCCAACAATTTAACAATCTAATTACATTTAATAGGACAGTTATCATTTTAACACAGCACCGAAGGATGTATCCATTATAGATGGCCAACACCCGCTACTGGTATTCCTAGCCAAAGGGTCTGAAAGGTTCATGGAGATGCATTGATTCAGATCTTATTAAAGCAGAATGGGACCTGTACTGTCAGGTACAGTAACCAGAGGATGAGTCAAGACCATGCTAGTAGTGTACTGTATGGCTATGGTAAAAATGTATATAGAATCACATTTAAAAGCAGATAAAAAATGCATTCAGACAAGAGCGCACAAATGAAGGAATGCCATTTTCAATTTGAGCAATGCTAGTGCAATTAATATGGAGGTTCTGTGCTATAAAATCTATATCATATTAATTGTTTGATAGGCCTACTCTTTCTATAAAAAACATACCAAATAACTGTTCATTGTTAATCATGTCTAAAATAATTCAAAAATAGTCACGTCTTGTCAATACTGATACGGTAATAGAGTATAATGTAAATACAGAGCAGGTTTAAACTGGTATGATGGACTATAATTTTACATTTTAAAGTGTGCCAAGGTCCCACACCTGCTCCAGTTCATTGTACATTAAATAAAACTCATGCATAGTGATGTGCCATTACAAGCCTCTGCATCACTGGTAGTTTTGGAGAAGCAACGGTAAAGCATAGTGCTTTTTCACAACAAATTACATTCATAAATATGTGAAGGGGCACAGCATTATCAAGGCTGGACAAGACACGTTATAGTGACAATTTTGATTTTAGTTTTAGTTTAGTTTTAGTTTTTAAGTGCTGCATATAGTTTATAGCTATATGGTTCTTTACCTGATGGGATCATTTCACTGGATGTGACACTTGCTTTCTATGTAACTTTTAGCCTAAAGGTTAGAGAAGTGGCGTTGTGACCGGAGGGTTGTCAGTTCAAATCCCCAGACTGGCTGGGAAAACGCGGATTGGGAAAGTAAATGAGTAACACTCTCCCCTCCCTCAGCAACCATTGCCCAGCTGCCCATTAGCAAGGCTCTTACCCCCCCAACTGCTTCAGTGCAACTACTCAGTGGTCAACGGTAAAGGACTGTGGTTGTAATGGGAAGCGCCCATTGTGAATGTGTGGAACTGTGTGAATGTGAAGCAGGGTGTGGCTGGAGAAGTCAACTTTCCCTGGATAAATAAAGGTAAAAAAAAAAAAGAGGCCGCCATCTGTCAATGCTGTTGGTATTTAACGAGAGGAGTCTTAGTTGACAATAAATTGACCACTCACTCGTGTTTGTGTATGACAGCATTGAAGAGCTTGCCGTCCCTCCAGCTGGTAGTGAAGTTGTCACAGCGGATGCTCTGGTAGCCCTCCGTCATCCTCTGGGTCCAGAGCAGCAGCTTCTCCTTGGCCGTCATGTCGTCTGACTGGCCGTTCACCTGGATATCTGAGATCTGAGAGATCATAGATAAATGGAAAGTTAACAGGAAGGAGGGTGAAAATGCTTGTAATGTGTGGGGAAAAAATATAGTGAGGTAATATGGAGGAAATGAATCATTAGTGGAAACCAAGAGCTGGAGTTTGAGCTGACTTACTGGATGCCCGGTGTTAATTTATGAAGAAATGTTCATCTTAAAACAAAAGAAAGAGCAGGCAACCATGTCTGTTAACCAGGGGAAAGGAGGTGAACATACTACTACAGTGTCAGTATCAGGTCACTCAAGAGCCTCAAATTAAATTGTTTCTTGACTTAAAGTCTGTCCTGGTTGAGAATTGTATTGGGATACTGTGTGATGCCCATTTGCAGATCAGTGGGGTGAAGTGTTAGTGCAGACTGTCGCTGTGGCTATGGCATCCAGATTTTGGGGATGGGAAAGATAAATCATAGTCACCAGATCTTCCATATGTGCATGTGTGTGTGTGCACGTGTGGTAATTCAAATTATCCACCCCCCAAACCTATCCTACAAAAAATATCCATTGTAACAACATTTAATCTTGCATTGATTCTTAAATCACGTCAAAAAACCCACCAATGTGGTGTGATAATTTCACTTTAGTCCAATACAAATCAACTTGCTTCACTTACTTTAAGAAAAGTCAGATTGTAAGACAATACTAAACTCAATGACTTGTTAAGATGGACATTGCATTGCAGGGCACAGCTCTCCTCTTTGACGATGAGCCTCTATGACTCACCAGCAACCACAACCCTGCTGTTTCCCCCCCCCCCTCCTTTAAGAGTATAATAAAGACTCTCCATCTCTTCATCTACCTCTGGGAACACAGTTGGTATCTACAGGACACAACTTCACCAGAACACACGGCTCCCTCCTTCATTTCCCGTGTTAAGCTTAAGCTTTTATGTAATATGAACCTGAATCATTTGATTGCAGAGGGTGTGGCCCTGCCTATTCGGCTGATGCAGAGGGATTTCTGCAGGGCAGCTCTGGGCATAGACAGGAAAAAGAGGTAGACTGGGCTGTATGGTTAAATGGGACATGGCTGGGAGTGTAGGATGTCAGTGAGTTATACTGTAGTCTTGACACACACTCCCCTTGTGAGTCAGGGAGAGTGTGACTCACATACACACCCTTGAAGAGTAAGTCTATAAAATGGCTCTGAATGCTGTTTTATTTCTCGATACTATTCACGAGTTAGCACTGGTACAGTAAGCAACTTGATTGTTGTGTTTTAGTACGGGTTAGTATGTTATGGTAGCGCCAACCCCTGATAGGAATAGGGGTTAGAACAGTTTTGATTTGATTAGGAAATTAGAATTTCTTTTAAAATAAGAATTTTGAAGAACTTAATCCATTCTGATTGTTTCGAAGGAGACGTGAAGTGGCAGCTGACAGGTGTAGATCCCAGAGACTGAGCTATAGAGCTATAATGGTAACGGAACACAACACTGACAGAGTAGGAGACCTGGAAGTGGAGGATGATGGTCCATATTAACCCCAGGGTCAGCTTGGGGTTCCCATCTGCTATGTCATCGTTTCTGATGTTAACCAGCTTGACCTGGGGAAACAAAACAGAGTAATATAATTTTGTTAGTTACAATACCACCTAAGTACACATCATGCAATGAGGTATCTTGATGCCAAGGCATCACAGTTATATGATCAAGGTATACCTGTTTTTTTACTGAGCTTCAAAGTAGGGGTGTCGCGATATACCGGTTTTGCGATAATCGTGGTATTTAAAAATGAAAATACTAATATCATGTAAATAATCCAGCCACGATATATCTTGGCTGGATTATTTAACTTCATGTGACTGTTTTAGTTGATAATCTGATTAATCTTATTTGTTGACTGCCAAGAAAAATTCATTGTAATCAGTTGTTTTCTGTTTTTAAAGAGAAAACAAACAAACATTGGAGCAAAATAAAGTTAAAGATGCATTTTAAGTGATAACATTATTTTTTTTATGATTGCTATAGATATCGCGATAATATCGTTATCTTGATATTTTTTGCCATGATAATCGGATTGTGAACATTTGATATCGTGACAGCCCTACTTCAAAGTAACACTTCATGTGTCATACCTGCCGGTGTCTGAGAAAGTCCAGTGCTATCTGTACATTTTGCAGTTTGTGGAATCGCATGCGGCCTTTCTCCCTGGGCTGAAGAGGACAGAGGAGAGATAAAGTGGTGTTTAGGGACATTATAGACACCATCAGAGAGGATCCTATTGGTGTACTCGGAGTGGGGGAGAGTGGATAGCATCCAGCAAAGAGGGAGAAATGCATGGTAAGGAAAACAGAAAATCACGAGGGAAGACACTGATAGAAAGAAGAAACATGGGAATGACTGGTAAATCTCACAGATCTTTCCAACAATGAAAACGATGATTTTGGAGGGTAAATGTTTGGCTTTACAGTATGCCCATGGAGATACTACAGTATATTCCTGATCCAAAATGTAATTGCTTTCTTTGGTTCAGTCCTGTCGTTCTCCACCAGCAGACAAACATGGAGAAAAGGAAATATGATGAAAACAATACACTGTTTAGAATAACTAATTAGAGGAGGAAATTCACATGCATTGGCTGAGCCAATAACATGGTTTGTTATTAGTTTGGTCATCTAAAAGCAAGCTAAGATTAGCTCATTTTACATAATGCTGAGTTTCAAATCTAAATCAAACAAATATGTAATGGCCATAATGTAAGTTCTGGTGAGCAAAAGACACAAGCTCATTCCCAAACAAATACAAAAAGGTGTTTCTATAGCTTTATATTGCAATGCAACAATGTAAAGGTTACGCCAAAGACCGACTAGTTAGTCATTGGGTCCTGCAGGTGTCAGCAGCACCTATTGCTATTTTAGTTTATATCCAACAGCTACATGGTTAATGCAAGCCGGTGGATGAGAGACAACTGAAATGAAAAAGCCCACGAAATAAGGACAGGAAGTCTTGTCACCATGCACAGCCAAACCATTGGGAAAGCGCAGGTGAATAATAAGAATAAGGTGCCTACTGTTAAGTTATAGACCCACTCACCAACCGAACGCTCCTGACCACGTCTCTCTCCCTCAGCTAGCCCCAGCAAGAGCAGCACAAAGAGAGGAGGCAAAGGCCAGACGGCAAAGTTCAGCATACACAGGAGAAGGGAAAAGGAAGGCAAACAGGAGGTGAGGGAGAGGAGGAAGAGTAGGAGGAAGGGGAGTAGAGAAGGACAACCAGGGATCAAACAGGAGTACAGTTCACACAGAGACAGAGAGGTCAAAGCGGAGTTAATGTGTTAAGGCCGTGGAGGCATCCAGAAGACGAGCAGAGGTGGAGCTGGTGGAAGGAGCGATGAGCTACAGCAGCAGAGAAGCTTCTGAATAGACCTGAACCCCAGGGTATAAAATATAGCACCTTGCCTCTGGCTTACAGGCACTGTAAAAAAAAAGGAGTTTGATCTCCAAGCCTTACGGTTTTATAGAGTTAGGAAGACTAAAGGAGGTATGAGAAGTCACTTTTAAATCATAAAAAATTGTTAAGATCATTGCAGAGAATGGAGATAGCAGATTCAAGAGCCACCAGAGGCAGTTAATAGAAACTTTAGATTTGGCTCTGCAAAGTTCAGCTCAGGTTAAACCTTCGATTGACAACTTGGCTGAGACTGGTTAAGATTTGTTGCCACAGGGGTGGCATTCCAGGTTGACTCAAGATAAGTATTCACAAGTGTCTTATTAGTCGGGATTAGGTTTTGGTTCAGAGGATGGAAGACTGTTGAGGTAGCAGAGGCGGAGCTTGGTCCCACTGCCAATCTGAGGCTGGGGTCAAAGATCAGCGATCAGGGCCACTCACCAGCGTTTCCCCAGAGAGGACCTCCAACAGAGAGATCAGGTTGTGTCCATCTCTAAGGTCTTCATACAGGTCCGTCACATGACGCTGTGCCTGCCAGGAGAAAGGGGACAAACAGAAGGGGAGACATTGTCACAAGGCTTCAAGATGAGTTTTAGCACCATCAATAATCAACACAAACACAAACACCATGAATTAGGCTAACAACCCATTTCTCCTGAGTAGGATTGCAATTTTGTTTTTGTTCTTTTACTAAAATGGCTGCTGATTGGCTCGCTAGGTAACTACTTGCCACAGGCAGGGAAAACAAACTTGTCCAGGTGTCACTACACCTTCGTCTCTCGGTTTGAACACAATGTGGCAGAAGTGGTCCAACGTCTGTCGGGGTACATTTTACAAAAACTGATGGCGACAGCGCGCAATGCAATATTTGAAGAATATAACTGTCAAGTCCGGCACTTAATAGTGCACAATGGTACCGTGTTTGACTACAAGAAAAAAAAAAGGCAGCAAAAATTGCCAGTTTTAAAAAAACATGTTAAACTGCATTTTACATAAATGTATAGAAAATTCACTAGTGCTTGAAATTCTTGAAATAGTTCTAAATGCAAAGTATTGTTGACATATTTCTAAATATTTAAGATTGAATCTATTAAATAGTTTAAATCATTTTAATAAGGTCTTGAATCTGATAGTTTTGAGTAAACCACTGTGTGATTTTCTTTTATTTTGTATAATTGCATTTTGAACAAATAAACAATTTGTTCATAGGGGCTTGTTTTATACTGTTAAAATGAAGAAGAAAAATAAATACAGAAAAAAGTCCCACTTAAGAGTTCAAATGTTATTTCTTTTAGTTGGGAAAACTAACGACAAAAATGACGATAGTCCAAAAAAAAATACGCATAATCAGCTTTTATTAAACATAGGTATCATAAAAAGAAAAGTTTTGGTACCAGTATCAAATTCAAGATACCGGTACAGAAAATGTTCAAACGATACCTGGCCCAGGTTATCTAAGTCCTACACAGTCCTTGAAACATTCTCCTCCAGTACAATTCTACACAGGTCAGGAATGCATAGCCGCGAGCAGCCAAGCAGCCTGACTTCAACTCCAAATGCCAAACCGCAGCTGCCATCACTGACAGCTGATAGATAGGACTTCGAATAAAAATCAGAGAGGTAAAAAAAAGTTTGTGATTCCACACAGTGCAAACAAACAGAGAAATGAAAACAGGCCCTGGTGAGCTTGATATTTGCTAAAATCACAGCAAAGCCTGTTTGATGAAGGCTCTTGAATGGGTCGGTTGCATGCACACTGAAACAGCTGTCAAAATAGCATTTTTCCTTTATATAAGAGAGGTGCTGTGTGATTGCAAACAGACAGAGAAGCAAGTGAGAGACATGAAGGAAGGTGTCGTGATGGGGAAAGAGAACAGAGAGCTTAACATGGGGAGAGAGTGGTGATAAACAGGTGAGGATTGGGAACATATGGGGCAGACAGGGATTAAGCCTAGTCCTAGACTAAGGATGTTTTTCAATGGTTATCTCCATTTAATTTTGTCTTGAGTCTAGGACTAGGCTTAATCCCTGTCCGGGAAACCAGCCCATGTAGTCTACATGCAAGTCAGATACTGACCATACACAGAAAGGCCTATACTGTAGTACAGTGCTGCTAGAACGTGTGAGTACCTACCTCTGCTTTCCAATGCTGGGTGGAGAGAGAATGGGGGATGAGAGATGAGAGATGAGAGATGGAGGAACGAGGAAGGACGGAAGAGAAATGGAGAAAAAGAAAGAATGGAACAAGGGCGGGAGGGGAGGATAAGAGCAGATGATGAAAATGAATGAACATGAAATGTTCAAGTACAATGATTAGGGCCGAATGGAAATTTAGAGGATTTGATGATTGATGTGATGATACATGAGACGGAAAGATGAAACACAAAATGATATTTTTGGACAGATTTCAACAAATACAGCACTTGACTGGGTGTGCTTGGTCATGTGGGAGAAAAGGAATGAAAGCAAATTTCCCCTGCAAGTTGCAACAGTGGCTGATTTATGTTGGCATGAATTTCAACACACTCATCTAACATTACATACACTCCTCCCCTCCTGCAGAGCATGGATGCATGAATGGAGCTTTGGGAGTAAAGGTAACTAACACTTCGGCCACTAGGGATCACTGTCTACACATTTAAAATTATTCTACTTGAATCACAGCAAGATAGGTACAGTGTGCTGCCCAGTTTGAACTAGTTTTGTGTGTTGTACTGGTACTTAGTAGCCTACCACAGTACTTTTATTTGAGAGACGTCTCTATTCTTTCATTATTTTCAGAGTTGGTGTCTCTATCAGTGTTTCATGTAAATAAATAAATAATAATTGCACAAAATATCATTGTAGAAACTCATTATATTATACAACTCAATCAAACTTTACACACATTTGACCAGAAAAGGATGCTCCATATGACATAAGATCGTTTATTTCCTCCGTTCAGATGATGAACTTGTTATTTTCAAAGAGCTTATTGCGCTGTACTGCTGCAGTCTGCCTCCTCAGTGCCTACTGAAGCCCCGTCCGTCACCACCACTCCATTACTGAGAGGCTGTGCTTCTGCTCCACGTGATCACAGTCACATTGTTGCTGCAGAAAGGTAGTGTTACACTACAAATTGCTCCCTCAGAGTCAAATGATCTGTTTGATCTGTTTCTTTGTTAACTTTTCAAGGTGAAACTCATTAGTCCAGACTACTGACAGCCTCTCATCTTGGTCCCACCACACACATCTGCGATCTGCTCTCTGGAAACAAAACACTTCACATGCTACACAGGCTACTCAAAGGTTTCAGTATAGGAGCCTGCATGAGAAGATGTTTTACATAATCCTTACGTCATCTTACTTAATTACTCTGAACTCTGATGGTGATCCTTTCATCGATAGCCAAATATATTCTTGATTTACGATGAAGGTGTTAAATCTACTGAACGTTGTAGAAATCTGTTGGGAAACACCTTCATTCTGCAGCCTGCCTGACTTTCCACTCTCGGTCTTCTACAATATAACACGATTTACACAGCGGGGGAAACCACTCAGCGTCCCTTTACAGCTCCTCATAGCTGCACCCAACCTTGAGTCTGCCCCTGTCGAGCCAACCATTAAACCATTAAATCAGTTTAACATCAGCCTAACCTTAGGGGAGGAGGCCAGACAGTTAACACTTTCCCTACCAAATACGATACCTTTCCCTCAATGAGGTTTTCAATTGGAGTTGATGTTCCACTTTGTGTTACCTGTTACTCCACTTACTTGTTCCAAATGGCTACTTTTAAAATGAATATGCTATTTTTATATGGTCTCTTTTCACAGGGAAACTCCATCTCTTGAAACTTAGAATACAACAATGAATCAGTGACATCGATGTGATTAAAGCTGCACTAGACAAGATTTGTATTTTTAAAAGCACCCGTCTTATCAGCCTAGTTCACAAAGTGGGGCTGCAACAGAGTCCCATCACCACTGACTGAGATCCCGCAGATTCTCCCTATTTGCCCAAATTAATTTTAGGCGTCAGGTACTATTATTGGCCGGAAATGCCTAATCAAAATTTAACAGAGAAAAATGTTATCCAAAACAGCAGCGAGTGAGCGCTCTGTCCAGAGAAAGCTGGACTCACCAATGATGGCTGAGCCTGCTGCCTTCGAACTTCCACAAATTCAAACAGTTATTACCCGCTGCCACTTGGGACCGCCAAAGTGCAGCTTTAAATGGCTATTTTTGAGAAGAACATTGCTATGGCATTGTACAGGCTATTTTTATACGAAATATTTTTTCAGAAGGAAACTCCATCTCTTGAAACTTCTCGACTTCAACAATTAGCCAGCAACATGGATGTGAATAAATGTAACTTATGCAACTTCTATGCTCCCACGCCTCAATATATTTTGTTCAGTTTAGGCCAGGCATGACTGCAGGCAGCCACCCAGACCCAGCAGTCTGTGCAGCACATGTGCTACTGTTGGCCCAACCACCATGGGCTCTGGGCCCAGACCAGAATCTGCCTTTTCAGAGGGAGCTAAGTGAATCCAGATGTCTATGACTCACCCTCCCATATTCACAGTGAACACTTAAGAGAAACGAGAGGGAGCATGTTCGGTTATATGAGTAGCAGAATATGTTAGCGCTGCACGTTCATGGAAAGGAAAACACTCTCTTTGTGCTTCAGGTTTTTCCCTCTTGTTCCATTCATTTCCAAAAAAAAGAAGAGAAATGAATGGCCCTATGTCTTTGGAGTGAAGACAGAGAATAATGTGGAAGCACTTAATGTCATGAGCCTGTAAATATTTTGTTGCCAGTGGGAGTTTCTTGGATGAAAAACGACACGAGCAGGGATCTTTTTACATGCTCTGTGGGAGGGGCCTTGTGTCGCAGGGGCAAATTTTTCACTCCTAATGAGAAACTCCAGAGTGAGTAGTTTGGCCTGTTGAACTCCCCCCCTCCCTCCTGTCCTGTATACCTCCCTCGTTGTGACCTAAGTGTGATGAATTGGATGGCTTTCAGGCCTAAGTCTGAACAGCGAGTGAGGTAGGTGAGAGGAGATGAGTGGTGATGGACGGTTTACATAGTGTCTCAGCTGATGACAGACTGGACTTCTGGTAAGCCTCCCCATCATAGTACAATGTTAGTGGCCGCGTCTGAAACAATAAGTGACTAGCTAATGTGTGTGTGTGTGTGTGTGTGTGTGTGTGTGACACCAGCCTGACCTGTTCCAACAGTGAACAGGTCAGGGCCTACACTATAGATACTAATGGCTTTGTGTTGCCATGTATGCATGTGATCATGATCTCAAAGCCATACTGTATGTATATTCAGGTCCCAGTAATGGTTAAACCACCATAATCTCATCTGCATACTCACAAAGACCTAAGGAAAACCCAAACATGATCCTCCTAAATATAGAAATGATAGTCCATGATTATTGTTTTGATCAGCCTTCACTATTCTGAGTGTAAAACATTACAACTCGCAGCTATAAAACATCTTGCCAACACCATTATAAACCAAGCCAACTATATGCGATGATAATTAAAGAGTACATGATTTTTTTTAAAGTAAATTGCAGCCATCAGAAAACACTAAACTTAGCACCCTGTGGTTGAAGGCAAATTAGGACAATGACTCACTGAAGAAACATCTGCAGTTTGCCACTTGCATTGTTCAGTCCTGGACCACAAACTGGGAAATTCAAACAAATTCCACTTTGATAACTTCTGCGGTTATTATGGAACAAAGCAGTCCACTGCATGAAGTTCAATCAAGTGAAGTGATATTTATGGACAATCTCAGATGAGATTTCAATTCATCATGTAGAAATGTATCTTATTCATATAAAATTGATATTAAATATGATATTGTGTGTGTGTGCATATGTTTGTGTGTGTGCAAGCATGTATGCATTACTATGCCATGTGAATACAATGCTTTCACACTAGGGTGATGAAGGCCCTTACCTTTATCAAGTGCTTGTTCACCCATTTTGTAAAGGTCTTTTTCTGTACTCGATCCCGTTCGTCTGCAAAATACAAAAAAACACAGTCGAACGTCAGGCAGTGGCAAAATTATACATTCTGAGGGAGAAATCCGTTTTTATACGTTTACACATTTAACAACAAACAGGATCAGATATATCCCTTGTTTAAGCATCTATATAGAAACCTATGGTAGCTTTGATGTAAGTTCAGAATAACAGTGTACCAGCGAGGTATTCTTTGAGCAGACGCCTACAGAAAACCCTCCCAGTGAGATCAGATGGAGGTTTTAAATATTTTATATAACAGCAATAAAAATATCAAATGTCCAAGATGCCAAGGAGTTGTTATATTTCCCTTGGACAAACAGAAGTCATCATTGGATGGAATCACGCCGCTATCATAACTGTCTTGACTGTGCATGCCTGTATGTGAGTCAGGCCGCATCAGAGCACATTCAGTCGGCAGATGTGCCCCTATTGTCTAGGAAAAGTTGTGTTTGCAAGGGCATGTCTCTCCCTATGAAATCACTCAGACACTATCAAAAGAGATCAAATGTTGTCAGGTGTGAAGATACTTTGCATGACTGAGTTCTTCTGAAACACAAGGTATTAAACGTGTTCTAACTATCTCTGGCTGATCTAAAGCACTTTTTTTCCAACAAGAAACAGCAAGATCTCCGCGGGGAACACACCCGCTAAGATAACATACCTGCACACACCCACCTAGTGTTACTACTGGAGCTGGACTTTAGACACTGACAAAAACCACAAGGCGTGTCACTCTGACTCATTATGGACATTTAGGGACAACGAGACATCACAGCGGATGGATCTGTCTGTTTTCAACTTGGCTGCTAGTCTGTCTGATTAAAATAATGTGGCTTAGTGAAGAGTCCTTATTTCGTAGTACGACAAGTGTTAATTGTGATACTGAACATTGCACTTAGGCCTCATTTAGGAATTTCTTAACTCCATGACACTTTTTCATTCACATTACCCCAGAATGAACTATGAACACCAACACAATGTCCTGTGCCTTATCAGTGTTACAAGGGAGTGACATGCTGCCTCATTAAATATCTATAATGACACACCCTGCAATGAAAACCACAGTGCTGTGATTCACTGCTAATGCAGGTTTCAGGGCGTCAATGACGACTTCTGCAAATGTGTTATGGAATTGTGTTTCCATGGAAACCTCAAACAAACACTAACAGACCTTTGACCTCCTCGTTTATCAATTAAACCAAAGGGGACTGTGATTTACTATGTGACCTCTGTAGTTCTACTTCCTGTCTAGGGGGGCAAAGTATCACACTGAGGGGAAGTGTGATGATTGGTGACACACAACTAACAATACTGGGATGTTTCCCAGTGGCTGCTGGGGACACACGTAATCCCCCACAGGACTTGCACCTTGACCTATGGGTCATTGCATTCCATTCACACCACGTTACTTAATACTGGTGCTGTTTCAACTGCTGCAAACGACAACTCTTCGTGGACCCATTGCTCTTTAGAACTGAAGGGTATGTGAGCGGATGGGGGTTGAGTGAACTTTAAGAATCAAATGTCACTAAACACAAACAGGTTTCAGAGAGGTGTGGAGTTAAAAGCCCAAAACAACGTGTGAGTCAACAATTCTTCAGCCAAGACGCAGTGTTTGTCTGTTATCAGTGTTCATCTGAATTGTCCACTGGAGCACCCGTGCCAAACCAACCAATCATTGCATAGTGTGACACAACATAAAAGCAAACATACAATCACAATGGCAGAATGAAAGCGTATTGCCGAAGCCAAAACCTTGATTTTACCGCACAGCAAATCTTTTTTCTTTTTTTTTTCAGTTCATGCTAATGCTAATCATTTAAGCATTTCATAAGGAGACCTGCATACATGTCTTGGAAACTGTGCCAAAGAGATTCAGGCCCAAAAAAACAAAAATCTGACTGGAAAAAAGGAAGCATGCAACATATCATCATATTTACTAGCTACTGCATAAAGACAAATATAGCTGCAGTCAGTCAGTCACCCCAAAACACATGCATGCTGTACAACAAGTAGTTTACCATAGACTGTGAATGGGCTTTGCTGACCAATACGAAGTGAGACAGCTGCTGATGCATTAGAAAGGGGGAGTATCCTCCCTTAAGTCACAATGTGGAGAAACAGTGGACAAAACAGTCCAATCGGTATAACTGCATTTCCATCTTTTTATAACCGTAAGTGATGGATTCCTGCAGATTATGTTATTTTCCTCTGACTTGCGTGTGACAACAATAAAGGCCTCAATTAAACTCAATAGGCTAAAATTACACTATCTGATGGTAGAATCTGACAGACAGCCATACATTGAACATATATCATTATACCACATGCTAGAGCCAATCCGGCCGCAACTTAAACCTCTACAGGCTCTTGCCGGTTTACAGAACCTGAAATTGGTCCAAACTTGAAATTAGTGACGTAAAACACTCCTCTCACTGGAAAAACAGTTAACTCTTGTCCAGTGGCATCTGACACACACGGGAAGGCGTAGATGGAGATTAAGGCTTGCGATTATGTTCTTTTCTAGTAAATGCCGCCATACTGGTACCTTTCCTGCCGTCCACAGCCTTCAGCATCCCCTGGTAATAACCTTCGTCTGAGGGCACCCTGTCTCTGCCCATGCTGTCAGAGGAGAAATTCCTGTACTTCTGCTGCTGAGAGTTCATTGTCACTGTGTCTCAGTGTTGCTTCACACACAGAACAATAATCCTAATAAAGACAATAAAAAAAAAAATCCTCCCAGGTGTTTTCCCTTGATATAAGCTTCTGCTTTTCGTGTTTCTATCTATCCCGCGGGTCCTCGGTTCTTCCCGGAGCAGTCAGAACATGCAATCAGCACTTCAGAAACCTATGATGTCTCTCCCTCCTTTCCTCTCAACCTCTCTCTCCCTCGTTGGGATCGGCTCTGCCCTTCTTTTCCTCCTAATTTTTTTTCCCTTTTCCTCTCTCTCTCTATTCCTTTCAGAGTAAATGGTGCCTGTGGGCTATGGAGTCTAGGCCTGTCCTTGTGTGTGATGTGTGAGTGTGTATTTAGTGGTGGTGTGTGTTTGGAGGACATGGTGGGTAGGGCTTTGGACACACCCCTTCCTTCTCCACTCTATCACGTTGCTATGCTGAGACGAGGAAGAACAAGAAGAAGAGGCAGGGAAAGACGAGGTGTGGTAACCTGCATGCGCTCTCACTTAATCGCTTCGTTTGCGCAAGAACACACACACCTTACAAACACACGCTGAGTCAGTAGAGTCATAGTCATAGTCTGTGCTGATATCGTTTTTCTGCTTTGTATCACATTACATAGTGCTAAGATACATAATATACAAAATACAATACAAAATACGAATACATACTGTATGTAAAATACATATTCATTAATTTGATGAAAAGACTGAACCGTTTCAGGTTGCAATCTACTGAATCAAACACACACATGCACACACACACACACACACTTGTTAATCATTACTTATTCACAGCAATCCTCAGACACTTCACAGCAGGAGTTACTCATTGAGACGACATAGTTAAGGGAAGGGCTGCTATGGATGCCAGACACTGACTGATGAATGGCCGCGCCCTGAACATCACTGATTTCCTGAGAAATACAGTAAGCCACAACTCAGTGTCCTGAGAGTGTTTGTGTGAGATTGTGTGTGTTTAACACTGACAGCTCAGAGTAAAACTCGGACAATCTCTACACAGTTCAAAACATCATGATTATTTAGGAAATACGCCAACTTCCTTGGACACGTAATGGATGCTAAAAATCATTGCTCAGCGCTCATTGCAGTGGTGTTTCTGCACTGCACTTCCCAGAGATCACTTGTCAATCAAACAGTGTGTCCAGTACTGTGACGTCTTGTTCCTTGGATTGTCTGTTGATGAAGTTTGAGTTTCTGTAGGTGGCGCTCTTTTCTTTGTCTGTTCAGCCATAGTGGCTATCACTGCTCATGATAACTACCCAGTTCTTCTTCTATTCATTCCAAACAAACCGGAAATGTAAAACGCATCACTTCCTGTGCACCAGAGGGGTTTTCCCAGGAAAGACCTACCAGACTCCGGGTGTTTAGAACAGCAAATGTAAAAGCTTTCATGAGCTGGATATAGATTGAATCACTATTGTGTTATATCAATTGACAATAGAGAGCAGAAAATGTCATGGATTATTACTTTAACCTTTTCCAAATCACGGGATACAAAGTGGTAAACAAGAGAGTCTGGGGCTTATTCACACAAAGTCCCTCCAGTGTGGTCCCCTGTAAGGTTAGTGTGTGCTGACAGCTAGACCAAAGCACAGGGTGTGACCGTACCTCTGCTAAATCCTACCCCTTTAGCCTGGAGGAGGGTATATATCTCATTTCCCCAGC
>OMLI01031427.1:0-14080 GCA_900302605.1 Rondeletia loricata | reverse complement strand
GTGTGTGTGTGTGTGTGTGTGTGTGTGTGTGTGTGTGTGTGTGTGTGTGTGTGTGTGTGTGTGTGTGTGTGTGTGTGTGTGTGTGTGTGTGTGTGTTTGGCAGTACTTGATAAAGTCATCTGGAAAGCCTAACCGTGTCTTTTTTCCAGGGGAATGTTTTCTGGTTCATAGACATTTTTCAAACCAGTATGGCAATTAAGCAAAGTACATTTCAGTTGTGGCTTTTACTTGTTTGGCTGATGTGACAACAGGCAACAGAGATCCCATTCTATACCCTTAAGGAACATGTTGTACTTACCTTTAAGACTCACCCATAGACCTGCTGCTGCTGCCTGCTGTTGAACCTGTGGTGTTCCTTTAGCAGGAGACTAGCAGGCAGAATCTTGTTTAAATACCTATTTACAGGAATGGTGCGATTGGTGCCTTTGCACTGGCTCTACTGTGTATATAAACTTGATACATGCACATTTTACATGTATTTGCATGCTTTTTATGCAACTGGAGCACACGTTTTATGGGATTAAAAAGGTGCTAGATATGTGCAGGACAGCTGATTCATAACAATGATTTTGTATTTCTTATGTCATTATCTTTCAAGCCATACAGAACTAATGCACCACAAAGATTAATATGTGTCACCAGGTGGTTTAAAATGAACAATACACATCTGTTGAATATGTAAAGGTTTCCCTTCAACTGGTTGCCAGTCTTAACTTCCCTGCTCTCTGTTTGGTTGTTCCAATGAATGGCTGATTGCGGGCTTGTATCTCCTCCGGGCCCAGTGAGGGCTGCATTGGTCAGGCGCTCTTATGAGAACCAGGTGGCGGTATGCGCATTCCCCTCCAAGCTACATAGGTGCCCGGCTGTTCCGTGGCATTGCACACGGTCTTGTTTTCAGTAGCCTGGACTCTTGGTTGCTGAATGATAAATGGCGGAACATGCGCTCAACATTGTATCAAGAAAATCTGAATGGGATTGCTGTGGGTGAAGTCGTCACATACAAATGAAATATTATTATCATGTGTTAATCGCATGGAAGTATGATATTATATTATATAGCTAAGCTAAGCTACACAACATTAGGCTTGTTTGAGATGAGTTTCGCCTCAATAGACATATAGCAGGAGCTAGGTTTGTCATGGTCGGATTTTGCTAAACTAGCCTACACTGGCTACGTTTACATGCAAACAAATAATGCGACTATTGCTCTGAATATCATAAGCAGTTTACAGTTTAGTGTGATTGTATATGCCGTGTGACGTGTCTCCAACTATTCAGTGTATAGGGTACGTCTGCAGCCCCCCTCCATATGCTATAATGTATTATACATAGACTATATTAGCTAATATAAATAATGTGGCATCTCCACGTGAGCATTTCCCTCCTTTCATTCAAACTTCAGCCATGATTCTCCTGTGCAATGCCTTGGTTGTAACTTTCCTACAATGGCGCCATGGGACTGTACAGCATCTGTACTTATCACTGTAATTGAATTGTCAGGAATGTATTCAGTAGCTATATCTAAAAAAAATCTTATCAGAGGAGCATTCAGGACCAAATGTTCCCTCTACGCTGATAGTTTGGTGAGCTATAGGCCTACAATAATAATTTATCACATTGATCAAATAATAACTTGTCCCCAGAAATCTAGGGTTTGAAAGTTTTGTTGGCAAATTATATTAGACACAGGGAATTTTTTTTCAAAAGGGTAAAAGTTTTCATTTTTATTTTGAAGTCCAAATCATGTTGCTTCCTGTCTTACTCTAGCTAATTCTGGCAACTTGACGCAGCTTCTTCTGCACCTCGCTACAGTGTGACGCAACCTGGACGCAACCTGGTGGACTGGACATCCCACAATGCAACACAGCGAGATAATCAGATCACGTGATTACATCTACACCAAACCCTGACAACAACACATGGCCACTCAAGCTAACACTTGCTAGTTTTTCTTATATAAATATATCTAAAAACCGAAACTTTTTTAGAGTACATCCAATTTTGTTCAGCCACGAAATGAAAGTTAAAGTTCTCTCCAGGAATCCGGATGATTATGTCCGGGAGACTAAACTGGATATCCAGCGTGGTGAGTGGTGAACTTTAAGCTAAGCTAACCAGAGTTTGCTAGTAGCCAGATGGAGACATGTAGGCTAGCCAGCTTCCTAGACAGTTTTGTCACTAAAACACCTCATGAAACCTACAGTTCTCTCACTGGCTAAGAATATGTACCTTTAAAATTCAGATACCCTCACTAATTCAGATTAATGGATGAATTACAATTTGACACAGCAAATGTTCATGCAAACATGACGTTTACAATCGATAACGTTATGTTTGTTACTTAGAGAAGGGGCAGTAGGCTCGATAATATTTAGTTAGCTAATTTTTGGAACTTGTATTGCTGACAGTAGCTCATTAATTTGTATTGTAACACACACACACACAATCCACTAATTAACGTCAGTCGGACCATTTAATTTCAAATCATTAAGCTATGACGAAAATAAGATTATAAACTTCAATGGTCCCTGTAGTGAAATTTTGTTCTTGCAGCAAATAGGGCCAGGGTAATGGAAAGAAAAATACAATATATAACTGACAATAACAACATTAGAACACATTAACTAATGGTAATGAATGGAAAGTGAGAAATGAATTAAATATATGCAGTATGGAAATATATGAAAATACCTAAGAATATAAAGAAATTGAAGATAAAAATATTTTATTTAAAGCATGTATACAGGATATGCATAAAATTGCTTCACTAGGTCTACAGAAGGCCATATATACAGTATGTGTTTAGGTGTGCATTGTAAAAAAAACCTGTTCAACCTATATTCAATTTACAGAGTAAAAAGAAAAGTTAACATTTTGAGAAGGCACAAAGAGTGATAATATTTAGTTAACTAATGTTTTGAACTTGTATTGCTGACAGCAGCTTATGAGTTCGCTGTGTAAGATAAGTATTTAATACATTGATTATTACCCAATAGCCCATTAAACTGTGACTATTGTTCGTTTTTAGTCCCCAGAAACTATGACCCAACCCTCCATCCGTTTGAGGTTCCCAGAGAATACACCCGGGCCCTGAATGCCACTAAGCTGGAGAGGGTGTTTGCCAAGCCTTTCTTGGCCTCCCTGGACGGCCACAGAGATGGGGTGAACTGCATGGCAAAGCACACAAAGAGCCTCTCCACCCTGCTCTCTGGTTCCTGTGATGGGGAGGTAGATATCTGCCAAACTATAAATACATCAGCTAACTACATTTATGAAGTGTTTGAAAGTATGAGATAGTACACACAGTAGGTTAGACTTGATTTGTTACCACAATATAATCAGTATTTGCAATTTTTTCTTGATACTGGTGTGATTTCCAATAATAAATGTTTAATTTGATCCTCAGGTGAAAGTGTGGAATCTGACCAAACGTGAATGTGTCCGCACACTCCAAGCACATGAAGGTTTTGTTCGGGGAGTAGTTGTCCGCTTCTGTGGCACTTCCTTCTTTACGGTAACTGCTGCCCTTCACAACGCCTAAGAAGATTCATAATTGAGTTTTTCAACTGACTTCTAATACAGCTTAAGCTTTACACAATGGCATGTTGTGTGTAACAGGTTGGTGATGACAAAACAATCAAACAGTGGAAAATGGAATCACCGGGCTATGGAGAGGAAGAGGAACCGCTCAACACTATTCTGGGCAAGGTATGGTTGGATGGCATCTGCTGCATTATATTACTGTCAACGACCAATCCATAAAGATAGACTATGGTTACATGATACCAGAACATCATCATTGTCATCATCAGTGCTCTGCATGTTCGCAAATGTTTCAGTTCCTTAGACTGATAATAGTCTAAGGGACTGAAACATTTGCTGCTTTTTAACATCACTTTTTTGCACCAGTGTCTGAAGAAAACACTAATGCATTAGTCTCAGAATACATACTGACTTGTTGAGGCAATTGCACCCTGACTACATGGTGCGCAGGTTGCTTTCCTCCTTATCCTTGTTCTGTTTTTCATTTGAAGCACCCAAGGTGAACTTACATTTTTGCTGCTGGATGCAGTTTAAGTAGCTTTGCTGCTATTTTTACATGATCCCAGATACACAAACTTGTTAATGAATGTAGTTGATCATTAATAAACCAGTGGAAACTACGATATATGCCTTAATACAAGTTGTGATTAAGGAGGATTATTCTCTTAGACCTTTCAGATCTCTGTTCTAAACTGAGTGTGACATAAATGGCCTGTTGCAGAACTTGATAGTCTTTTTTTTTTAACCATGATTTAAACGGGTAAGTTGATCAAGGGTATAATATTTACAGATTGTGGTCCTGTGTCGCTCAGTAGGTAGTGTGGTGCTAACACTGCCAGGGTTAGGGGTTCAGTTCCCACTGGGTGTCACCCATACTAAAAAAGTTATAGACTCCACCAGAGTTTCCACCAGATGAGATATGAATTACAGCAACAACTTTGAGATATTATCACGCATAATGAGCAACCTATGATGATGATAGATAGCAGTGTGGCCTCGTGGTTAAAGAGACCGTCGTTTAACCAGAGGACCCAGGTTCAAGCCCTGTGAAGTGTCCTTGAGCAAGACACTGAATCCCTACCAGCTCCACGGTGGCTGTTCTGTTGCTGACCCTGACCTCCGACCTCCCTGGAGGGGGTGGCAAGTGGTCCTACAGGGATCAATAAAGTATCACATTATGATGATTCAAATGTTGCTTCTCCCCTGCAGTCGGTCTTCACGGGGCTGGACCATCACCAGAGGGAGGGTGTGTTTGCGACATGTGGCCAGCAGGTGGACATCTGGGACGAGCAGAGGAGCAGCCCAATCCGCTCTTTCAGCTGGGGTGTAGACAGCTTCACCTCCGTCCGCTTCAACCCTGTGGAGGTGAGCCACCATATCCACAACAAGCAGTCCAGCATCCTAACATAGATGTTTATGTACAAGGGGGGGACAAAATAATGGAAACACCTAACAATATATGAGTATCGAGTACTTATTAAAGGGATAGTGCACCCATTGTTAAAAATGTGATGTTATTTAACTTAGCCCCAAAGTAGTATGTAGGACTGTTGTGATTGTATCCTCGCCTCACTGCTCTAGCTGTACTGGATTGGACCAATGCTAACAATTAGCATGTTGCCATTGGGCAGACTGCCCCCCCAGCTAGCATTCTTTAAAATAACCGTCTAAATCCACTCAAATAAGGTTTAACAGCACATTTACAAGTGTCGCGGTTGGAAACGAAAAATGCACATATGATTACAGAATGCACAAGGACGATATTTTCACTGAAATTGCGGTTCATGACTCTGCCGTTTCAGCTTCCAACTTTCGTTTCAGTCTGAGAGTCGGTCACTCTTTTTCTCTCTTTCTGGTATCACTCCGCACGAACATTGCGAGACGGAAGTATCCGCCAATACAAACCAAAGAATACTCTAGCGTATTCGCGTTCCTCTCGCGCTCGCGCACCTGCGAGCCACCGTAGTACCGGATGCAGCACAGACAGCATTCTACGCCACAGGGAAGTAGATCTGCCGTGGACTAACAATGTTTTGGACAACTGTCGACTTTTCCATACGCCATTGCAGCATGTAAAATTTATACTACACACCAACAAACTAAAATTTGTTATTTTAAAGAAGGCTAGCGGGGGGGACAGTCTGCCCAATGGCTACATGCTAATTGTTAGCATTGGTCCCTTTAAGGAGTAGGGCCACTCTTTGCCTTCAGAACAGCTTCAGTTCTCCTTGGCATGCAGCCATACACGTTCAGAACTGTGTGTGAACTCATCAGGCTATATTACATTAGTTTCCATTGCTCAGGGGTCCCGGTTTTGTGCCCCTTACACCAGGTTGTGCGTTTTTATGCGTTGGCCTTGGATACACCGGTGTCTGAATGGCTGCCCTGCCATAAATACCAGCTTTGTGAAGCTCACGAAAGTATAGTTTTTGTTGAGACTGTGCATTCGAATCCTAAATTTAGGTTAGAATGTCAACCCAATGAACTAATATCCGAATTGTTGAATAGTTGGGGTCAGCCCTACTTCTTTGGCGTGTGTCGTCATGATTTTCAAGACTGTTCCTTTCTGTTTTTTCTGATCGATGCACCAACTATTGGGCCTTGTTGGAGCTCTGTTAATTGCATCATATTGTTTTGAAAACTCATGTAAAAGTGGTGATTATCAGACCTCTTTTAAAGCTGACACATACTGCAAATGTTCATTCACATCAATATGACTCGCCTGTGTAGCTGCCTTTATAACTGTGATTTACTTAAGTTTAAGTCCTTGTTCATATGGTGTTTCTGTTATTTAGTCCACCCACTGTATGTGTATGTTTGAGGGGACTGAGTGTAATACAAATATAAGGAAACTGCTGCTTTAAAATTTGGAGGAAAGGGAAGGCAGTGTTTTGCATTTACTTCAACACATATGAATGAAAATCCCATTTGATATCTTTAAAGTTTAAGACAGTAACATCTTTTGTCTTTTCTCAGACTGAACTTCTTGCAAGCTGCGCCTCTGACAGAAGTATAGTGCTGTATGACATGAGAGAATCAGCACCACTTAAAAAGGTAGGCCTCCACCATATACTGTACAAGCTTGCCCTTTTCCCTCCTCTTTTCTCCACGAGGTGATGTGATGTATACATACTGAAGTTTCCATTTTCTTCTTCAGGTTATCATGAGTTTGAGGAGCAACACATTATGCTGGAACCCTATGGAAGCATATTACTTCACATGTTCAAATGAGGACTACAAGTGAGTTGGAGATTACTTGAGTATCTTTTTCATTGATTCTCAATAACTATTTCCCTAATAGGACTGATTTGGCTGTCTTTTTGTCTGTCACCAGTCTGTACACATATGACATGAGGCACCTGGATCGGCCAATCACAGTGCATATGGACCACGTCTCCGCAGTGTTGGACGTTGACTATTCTCCAACTGGGAGGGAGTTTGTGTCGGCCAGCTTTGACAAGACCATTCGCATTTTCCCCAAGGACAGCGGCCACAGCAGGTCAGTATGACCAACACTTGTAATCATTGCTTTGTCATTTTATTATGATAGTATTACTGTTAGATACTTTTGTTGTACAGAACTTCATTATAAATTTGTCACATGTATTTAAACTTTACATTTTATTTTATTTATAAACTTTTGTCATTATTGTTCTTATGATCTACTTTTGCTCGTTGATTCATCTCGTGCGTCGTATAGCTTGGATAACAGCCAAAGAAGGCGTTATGAAGCATTAGCTGTTGTCACCATATTGATTGTGTCTGGTGTGTGTTTGCCTTTCTGATAATCAGGGAAGTCTACCACACCAAACGCATGCAGCATGTCATCTGCATCAAGTGGTCGGCGGACAACAAGTACATCCTGAGCGGTTCTGATGAAATGAATATTCGAATGTGGAAAGCCAACGCAGCTGAGAAACTGGGAGTGGTGAGTCCTGCCTTCCCTTCTCTCAACACACGCAGATTAGATCCAGTGACTTAGCCGGTTAACAGACCATGATAGCACCATTTTATAATATATTTAATTCTTGATGTAAGCGCTGGTCAGCTAGTTGGCCATATGTTCCTACTTGCTAATTATTGATTGGTAATTCATGATCATGCCATATGTTCAATACATTGAGCAAGCTGTCAGACTCCCTCTTGTGAGTTACCTGTGCTTGACCTTGTTTTATGAGTTAGCTGCATTCTTCAACACAGCCATGGCCCTGTGCCCACCTCAGCAGGGTAAGAATGGGCGAATGTGCCAGGAGCAACGGCAGCGCTGCTGCCAAGTGCTCTGATGGATGCTGACTTAGGGCAGAATCACTCTCAATAAATACAATGTACCAATTGGCACAGCAACCCTAGTGGCAGATGGAAGTCCCAAAAACTCAAAAGCTTGTACAGTTGTTCTACAAATCACTTCCAAAAGTCTCAACTGCAAGACTGTAACCTGTTTCAGACAAATCTCCACTGACTTTAATATCTTAGTTTGTGAGCACCACATCCTACTATAAAATGACTCTGTCCTTCTGTCCACATCCATTTTTCTCCTCAATGGGTTGGCCAATCAATCTGAAACTGCACATGGGCATTGAGCATTGGCATAGGCAGGGACTGACGAAGCAGATTTTAAGATGTTCCCAAATTTAAGCTGTTTATGAAATTTTTTGGCAAGTCTGCGCGGAGTTGTGGCGCGCGAATCCCCGGAAGTCTGCACGTAGTTGTGGCGCACATCCCCAGGTATAGAGTAGTGTATATGATTTTCAGATTATGCAGGCTATGTCAGCAGAAATGTAGGCCATAATGTCATGTTTTGCTCAACTTCTTTAAAATGCTAGGAAGTGTTCCAATACACAAAATGCCAGTTATGGATGAATAATAAAGATCAATGGCATCTTGTGTCCCATCTCCAACAGCCATCTTTCATTCTTAATCAGATTCACTCTTGCTTATTCCCTTAATGCAGCTTCAGAGTGGAAAATTGGCCAACTTTTGGCACCTGTTTCACTGTCACTGTGTAAGAGGAGATTTATTTGCAAGCTTTGCACTTAAATAGATCAGACAAGCCCTGCTCCTATCAGCAGTTTAAATCGGCCAATCACTTAAAACGGGGCACTCTGAACATAATGAAGCATTAACAATCAAGTTGTACTGAAGGGGTCTTTAATTATGGAGAAATGCTGAATCAAGGCTATGTGTCCGTCTGAAGGCATCACACTGGACTGGTCTCGACTGCTCTATCAGCTGCTGCATATCACTCTGTTTTCTCAGGACTTTCCATGGAATGACATTTGACCTCACAGTGTAAATTAGTCTTTTTCTTTTTTTTTAAGGTGGAGAATGAAGCACCTCTGATGATTTATATCTTTGATGTGCTAAGTTTTTCATGTTGAAATGTGTTGCCTCTGTATTCAGGGCATGCTGTGCAATTTAGCTATAAATATTTAGTGCGGCATTAGAAGGCAACACTCGTATTTAAATGTGTTGTAGGCTATTTTAAAAGGTTTTTTTTTTGAAAAAACAACCTCTATTCACTTCTATTGAAAATTCCTGTTATTGTTATTTTTTAACATTAGGACCTCACTAAATACGATTCTTTTAAACAAAGCCTATTGAAGTGGACCTTGTGATTCGAAAGCCTGACATTGCAAGACCAGTCAGTGTTGCCCTGTTCCCTCTCTGTCTCATAACCATGTTGTTGAGAATTTCATGAGGAACGTGTAACAGGCTGACCAAGTGTGTCCAGGGGAAGTATTTTGGTGCAACAGGGTCAGCTCTTCTCAAACAAATTGAATCTGAGAAAAATCATTGCTTTTAATTAGAATAAAAGCCCTTGAGGAGGGCACGCTTAAAGAACCCCAGCCAAGAAGAGTCAGAGAGACTGATGGTTTTTATGAGTGAGATGGAGAGGGAGGGAGGTTGTTGAGCTGTTGTCTTCGCTTTTTAACAGACATTGATTCAGATTTGAACGAGCAGGTTGTCAATCTGAAGTTACTGCTTACTGTACTGACCAACATTTTATAATGTAAACCAGCATACTGCAACTGTCACTAATGGTGAAATGACACGCAGGTATTTAACATGCATATCTTGCCGTTGACAACACTGTCTGTGCTGAATGTCCCAAGGGATATAAGCTACTGATCTTGAGGCGTACTGTATGTAGTTTTTATTTAGACTTCCAGCTTTTTCTCCGTTGAAACTGCCCCTCGTGTCCATACAGTAGATAATTAGTGTATTCAAATGAGGCATCTGCATAGACCAAGAGTACTGATTCTGTTGTTAGCCATCCATCTGCTCTACTGCTATCTACTTTCCATCCTGCCTCTCTTCAGATAATGGAGTCTCTAGCCCACTTTCTCCTGCAGTCAAAAAATGAAGGGGAAAAAACCCTTTGAAACTAATCAGTGAGAAGACTGTTACTCACTGTTGAAGTCGATGTGTTTGAGGGATCAGTGCTGTGTAGAGTTAGTACTAGCAGAGTGACCCATCCCCATCACTTTTCTGTCCTCCCCATTTCATGTATACCTTATCTTCTCTGTCCATTCCTTGTCCCATTTGTTTATTTTCTTTCTCTCCTTTCACCCAATGTCCCTTTTCTCTTTACTTCCTTCATTCCATCGTTTCTTTCATTTCTCCTCTTCGCCTCACTTTGTCTTATTCTCTTTCCCAATCCACTCTCTCCTTTCCCTCTTCATTTTCTCTCCTTTTCTTCACTTCTATACCCTTTCTTCATACCTCCTTTCTTCCCCCCCTGCCACCATGTAGCTGGCCCCCAGAGAGAGGGAAGCCGTGAACTACAATCAGAAGCTGAAGGAGAAGTTCCAGCACCACCCTCAGATCCGACGCATCGCTCGACACCGCCACCTACCCAAGGCCATCTACAGCCAGACCAAGGAGCTGCGAATCATGAAAGAGGCTCGCCGCAGGAAGTATGTACTCGTTTTTTTTCTCCTCCTCACTAATTCAGCATGGCGGCGCACTCTCTAAATATACTTGGCTGTGTTTAGGGCATTGACACTTTGGTAAAATGGGTCTTGTTACCACCAAAATCTTGTAATCGTGTAACCCTAGTATCTGGTCAACATCACCAGTGCAGACCAAGTCAAATCCCTGTTTTCAACATAGTTGAGCCTTATCCTGACCTTTGCTCAGGAGTGGCAGGAAGTCCCCACTGTCTCCATGTAGCGGTTTTGGTGACTTGGACTGCTGCCAGGATAGGTCCGACCTACGCAGTCACACCAGCCTAATGGAAAATATCACCGATGGGACTGTCCCCTATGACTTGGTCTAGATAGGCCTTGCATACTCATTTACAGCTTGCATGATGGATTGATTGTCTCAGTTTGCACTGCCGCCCAATGATTCATAGCTCAGTGTCTTTTCTTTGCTTTTTTAGACACTGACACTATTGTGATACGTCAGACGTGTGCTTGGACTGTGAATGATTTACTATCTATGGTCTATGTATTATTTTCAGGGTACGTTAGTGTAGACAGTGACGTAGGTGTTAGGTCAACAGTCTCTTTCAGTCTCATACTTGCTCTCTTCCTCCTCCTCCTCTCTCTGTTTACTTTGCTGATGTCTCCCTCCCTCTCTCCTCCGTCCTTTCCTGAATATTCTCACCAGCAGATCTCCTCGGCTGGGTTATTCATGGCTCTTCCTCTGTGTGTTTTCCAGGGAGATAAACGTTCGCAAGCACAGCAAACCCGGAACTGTCCCAGTGGTGTCGGAGAAGGAGAAACACGTTGTGACCGTGGTCAAATAGACAGAGCTGGAGAAGAGAATAGAAGACCCATTGGCTGCCATCAAGAGATGAGGTGGAGCCCAAGATCACATCCACATGGGGACATATTAACGCAGCTCTCACTTCAAAATAAGACATTTGTTTTGGGGAAAAGCATGTTCTGACTACAATCAAGGATATATATATGTTTTTTGAGAGTGAGCTGCATCTTGTAATTGTGCGAGGGACTCTGAAGTGACGTGTTATACAGGGCTAAAGGACCACTGCATTGTTCTGTCTACATGCACACACACTGTAAATGCATACAAACGCACAACTGGGAAAGCGTTTTCCTTTAGCCTCCAAGGCCAAGATCAGCTACAGCTATAGCAGGTTTGTCATTGAGTATCAGGTGGGCACCTCCCATCACAGACGCCACGACCACCACAACTTCAGAAGATACGATTATGATCTGATTTAGCTAATTCTGACACGGATACAAATAAATGCGTTCACTTGGTACCTCTTTACATACTTGGAACAATTCATTTTCATCATGGTTTCATTCAATACTGGTATCATTTCTTTGTAGGATGTTCACCAAATGTATTACAGTCAAATTAAATGTTAAAACTACCATCGGTGGTACGTTCAATAACCCCTGGGAGGTGTTTTCTCTCTGCAGAGTTACTTTTTCCCTTTTCTTGGTTTTTAAGTGACACTTGCCAGTCTACCGGAAATTAATTCTTACGTTTTTTGTGAAATATCCAACCTGAAACTCCCATAAACACTGGATGAAAGCACAGGCAGATCATAAGGGCTACTGACTAGTGATATAGTGTAGTGATGATATCGCGCCCATTGGAATGAGTCCACCACTTTTTTGACCAAGAAAATACTACGCTTGTAACCTATAATATGGGATTGATAGCTTACCTAATTTTGTGTATTTATAAATAAACTTCTAAACTAATTTATGCTTTTTATTCGTGTCATTTGGAAGATGTCATGGGCTGAATCATTCAGCATTCTGACTTGACACCAAGTTTCCTCTGTTGTTTCAGTTGTTGCAGGCGGATCACTGTATTGGTGCTAATTTACTTACGGCCTTAATGAGGTAGAGGCTTATCCTCTTAATCGCTGCAGGCTTTAACCTTCCATGCACATACATTCTTTCATAATCCTATCAATCCTGGAGTCTGAGAGAGTTTTGTCTTGGGGAAAGGGTTTGGGATCAAGGGGGGGGATTTTAGTTGGGGTCAGAGCTGAGAAATGAGAGGTAGGGGTGAAGTACTCTAATGAGTTATGGATCTTGGTAAGGGGCAAGTATGGAGGAGAGGGTTTGCCAAGGAGTCTGAGTTTACTCAATCATATAAAGAAAGGTGGTTTGATCCAAAACAGGGTATGCAGGTCTTGAAAAAGTCAGTGTTTTAAGTTATAGGCCCTATCCTAAAAGGTTGATTACAGGTAAATATAGCATCTGAAGTCTTAAATTCTGTTTGGAGGTCTTACAAATGTTTTTCTTTCTGGTGAGCCCAGTCAAGTGGTCCACGGTGGTTTTCTGGCATTTAAAAGAATATATATTTTTTAAAGTATTGATGAAACTTCAAGAGAAGCCCCAGAAAGAGTCTGATTCTCACTGTGCCGTACAACAACACAGCTGACAGGCCTTTCCCACGGGACTCGTGTGATTCTTTGGGCTTAGTTTCCATTTACTTAACACTGAATTTCTCACATCTTCTGGCAGCATCTATAGCCAATGTACAGTAGGCCTACATAAAAGCGGGGCTGACAGGAACCATTGGAGTCACGCATATAGAGTCATTGTTCATACTCATATTCTGCATTTACCTTGCCACTTCACATTTCCCTCTCATCGTGGCCCTGATCTGGGTATGAAATATGCATGATGCCTCCCTGGTATATACTGTGCTGCTCCAGCTGCAGAGTCTCCAGTCCGCGTTTTGCGGCTGCTATCTACCTGCTGTCAATGAACATCCAGCGCGTCCTCTCAGCCGATCGGCTTTATCCTTCTACGTGTTTCTTTCGCTCCGCCTCCTCTTCCTATCTGGATTTTTTTTTTTTTTTTTTCATTGCATCCATTTTTGTGCATTTAAGAAATCTCCAAGAATTACCAACCTGGAGGAAAGCGAGAAGCAGAGAGTGAGCGAGGGGGGCTTAGGACTCGAGAGGAAAACAAACAAGGACGGACCGGGCATCTTTATCCCAACATGCGAGGGACCCATTTCTAGATGATGGCAGCGATGGGTTAGACAGGATTTAACATGATTGCAAAATAAAAGGCAAGAGCTTTTTTTTAAATCCCTAGCCGCTGTATTTTTCTACTCTTCATCCCCGCATGTTGGATTATGTTTGGAATAGTAACCTGAAGGTTGTAGCCTATAGCCTGCGCTCTGTGCTACCGTGCTTATTAAGGACGTTTATTTATAATCTTCCATTTTCTTATATTTTGGAATACGCTGTTTTACCGGCAAATCAGGCGATTCAGCCTGCAATAGCTCGACTATAGCGAATTCCCTGTTGATATCCCCATCATGAGCGTTTATGCTGACCGCTAACTTATGAGGATGAAGCCTGTGATGTTGAAGCTTATTTCTGCAGCACAGTGTATTGTACATGACAGTCCTAACCTAAATGTCATGCAGTCTGTGGCCACACAGCCCGACGGAGAATTTGAATTTGACACCACGAAATGTAAAAAATATCACCTAAAATGCCGCTGGTTGATGGTCCTTTTCTCCTTTTGTGTTTTTGTTTTTAGCAACTGTGTGTAAAGATGTCTGCTCCACATGGGCCCCGGGCCGG
>OMLI01031418.1:22652-35292 GCA_900302605.1 Rondeletia loricata | reverse complement strand
AAAATCATTTGAAAAAACACCTGTTAAGTTCATATAAATAATCTAATCTGGGATCTAGAATTGTCTTATAGTATGTGTTTTTGTATGTAATGTATGTATGTATCTATATAGGCCACGTTCACTGTTAGTCTTTATGTATATTATGTTTTATGTGTATGGCCCCCTATCACAAGCTTTAAGTAGCTTCTTTGGGTGGCCAATTCACATGCCCCAGCTTGTCAATAATAATAATAATAATATTATTATTTCTGTATCTGCTTATATGTGTATGAACAACAACAAAAAACACAAACCACAGAAAGTAGGGATGGAGGAGAGAAAGTAGGGATGGAGAGAGAAGGTAGGGATAGAGGAGAGAGAAAGTAGGGAAAGTAGGGATGGAGAGAAAGTAGGGATGGAGGAGAGGAAAAGCAGGGATAGAGAGAGAAAGTAGGGATGGAGGAGGAAGAAAGTAGGATGAGAGAGAGAAGTAGGAATGAGAGAGAGAGAAAGTAGGGATGGAAAGAAAGAGAAAGTAGGATGGGGAGAGAGAAGTAGGAATGAGAGAGAGTAAGTAGGGATGGAGAGAGAGAAAGTATTTTCATTTATGGAGATCTGATCTGAACTGAGCTGAATGTGGAGATGCTTAAGCCAACTATTAATATGACATAGTCGTATTGTAGATATAGTTTGATTATTGTGTGTACAATAATATTATTATTTCTGTATCTGCATATATGTGTGTGAATAAATAAACCAATAAACCAAACCAAACCTGTTGGATGCGTGATAAGAGCACTAGCTTTAATGAGCTCACCGGATTGTGGTGCCCCCTTTTGACTGTTTTTAATCATTGTTTTTAATGAAACTTGCATATATGGGTTAAACCACTTAGATTAACATATCTACCAAGTTTCACGGTGATTGAACAAACTGCTGTGGAATTCTGGCCAATTACATAGTTAGACAAGATTTTTGGGGAATTAATTTATTAATAGCAGCCAAACGGTTCATGCGATTAGGCTGGTTTATAGTAGGTTTGTGTATCTCAGTCCCCTGAAGCTGTCTATCAATTTTGACACAAATAGGGTAAACATTTTGAGAGCCTATCGGAAAACTTTGTCTTTCTTAAAATACAAAATGGCGGAAAATCTAAATGTCTGACATGGGTAGTCCCAATGTCAAAGTAGATCTAGGACGCCTGGATGGGTGTTCAAAGTTTGGCTTCAATTGGACTTGCAGTGTGAGAGTTATGGAACAAAACGTAAATATGTGCGTATAGCGCCACCATCTGGCCAATATGCGTGGGCTGCCTTGCCTGAGTAGTGGAGGGGCATAGGAGCCCACCCGCCAAATATGGTTGCTCTAGGACTTACGGTTTCTGAGCTGCAGACACTTTTAGCGGAGAAAAATAAAGAAGAATAAGAAGGAAGAATTCCAGCAAATGTTCCCAGCACTACGTGCTTGGACCCCTAATTAAACACAACTCACCCAGGAGAGACTAACTAAGAACAAAGTACAGAATATAAAGTAGCTTCCACAGTCACTGGTGAAAGCATTATAACATTTCTAAGATCTGTAAAAGTATGCAAACTGTATGCAAATGCAAAACTGACAGAGATAATGAGATGAGATGTATGCAAAACTGAGCCTGCATGTACAAAATAACTAACCAGTCTAAATGCAGCATAATGGAGAGAGTATAGAGATAGCAGCCAAATAGTGCTGCCTAAAGTTCCATCTCAGCAATGCAATTAAACTGAAGTTATGCAGATGAACAAAAGGATGGTTATTGGGTTATATGTCAGTTATATCTCCTGGTCATGCACAGTAAAAGGGAAAGAAATATAAGAAATAAACTATTTAGTAGAATCCACAACTCTATAGTTGTGTGCGACAGGCTTCACTCGAAAGTCTCTAATGTCTCCATGTTACAGTATGTGTCCATGGTCATACTGACCCAATTCATTGTTCTAAAAGATTTCCAAGCAGTAACCATCCTTGGCAGTGCTTGGCACTACTAGCAACCAAGTACCAAGGTCACACTGCTCAGTGCACTTTATTAGTCTGAATTAGGTTTCTTTACTCCCATAATGGAACAATTTATCTTTTCTCTCCCTCAGTACCCTGTAGTCTTCAATCAAAATAAAGTTTTGAATGTTTGAATTAATTGCATTTATGCTGTAGCCATTCACATTTGAACATTGTCTCCAGTTGGGACACATCTAATGTCATAGAGCGTGTAGAGGGATATCCCCCTTTACTGGACATTGTAGTGACTTTTACTATTGGTTTGCACTTTGGATTTTTAAAGAACCATGAAATTATTGTTTAGTTGACATCTGTACAAGTTTTCATTTGTCCACAATTCATGATTTTGTTAATATCCCCTTTGATGGCATTGTCAGTAAGTGCAACTTTTGAGCATAATTTCTCATTAATTCCATAGGCTATTCCAACTATGTGTCCTCTGCACAGCCATGCGTTTCTTCTAAAGTGTTGGTGATCGCAGGAATGAGCAACGTCCATATATAAGTAGGTTCATTGCACACTACTGTAGACTAACTTAAGCTCAGCAAAACAAATCACAAATCTGCTTCTTCAGGTTGGCTCTCTTACTGTAATTCCATAGGCTACTCGTCTGCTCTATTTGTAGGGTAATACAAACTACATTCTACTTTGCTAGAAAATTATTAATTAATAAAACTATTATTAAATACTGAATAGGTAACAGTAATTATAAGTGGTGTTGATAATTGATAACAAATTATTTTACTTAATCTAGCTGTTACCCAGCTTAATCATGTTGAGATCAAGGATCTCTTTTATGAGGGAGACCTGGCCAAGACAGCAGTGGCACATTTAGATACAGATGATTTTTTATTTTTTTTATGTGCTGCTGCTTTTCTTTACCTTGTAAAGAAAAATTGTGTTACCTCACCTTCTTTACCCTGTTAAGGTGTTATTTTACTGCACTTGCCTGTTTATTTACCTGCAAGTGAGAGTCACATGATTCTTTGTTTTGAGAACAGGGGCAACCTTATACTAATTCTGGGCAACATCAGTCTTAGAATAAAACAACAAATTTGTTGGGAAAACAAAACAATGGAAAATATATACTTCTAATACTTAAAATATATTTTTAAAAACACAAAATATACGATTCAGCGTACACAGGTGTGCTGAAACCTATAGGTGATGTTTTTTTAATGTCTTCGCACTCCGAATAAAGGCATTTTGAATTTAATTCACAGTTGTGCCTGGACATGGATTTATATATAACCCATGAGAATCTGTGAAGTTGGTTTGAAATCCTGTTGCACTCCAAGTGCCTGGATTAATAGATTTATTGATTTGGTTGGGATTTTTTTAAACATGCCACTGTTGCTTCTATGACTCCCATTTAATTCACATTTATTTTAACCAATTGATTGGCAAAGGCTACTAGAGTATATCTACTTCTTCTACTTGTTTTATAGGATAGCCCAATAAAAGCCATGCTGTCAGTTGTGAGATGATTGGATATTGTGATATGTTTCGGGATATTATGATATGTTATATTATGTTTGCTAAATGTTCTATAATATATATATGTAATAATAAAGTTTATATTACCAAGATCTGTTATCTTCCCAAAGCTATGCCTAGAGCGACTATGCAGACACCCATATTTGTTTGTTTTGCAACGAGGGCTTGGCAGACCAGCTGTTTTCAGTCCTCCCAACTGAATTATTGCTGGATTGATTTTTTCTGAAGATCATTTTCTGAGCTGGTTGTCTATGTAGTGGCACGTATCCAGCACATGCTTTGTTTAAGGTCCCAGAGAAAAGATGGATCCAAATCAAATGCAAGGCAGAGAAATAGAATTCTGGCTTGAATCAGATGATCGTATGCACGGAGTACACTGAAAATAAATCAGGCTTTATTGTGTGGAGTAGATACATGTCCCATGGGAGAATTACCAGCTTAAAGCATGCTCAGGAAATCCAAACAAAAGGAAATACACTAGGGTGCTGCAGTTTTCAATAGCAATAAATTAAGCACATTTCACATGTCTCCCTGTAAAATATGTTGTCCTCATGTCTAGTATTTGCAAACTTAGCTCTCAGGAAGTATCTTCATTGTCGGCTGAAGTAGAAATATAATATTTGTAATATGGAAACCAGGCAGACAACACACATTTCCAGTGTCTAATAGTATTATTTTATTTAGTTCTTCTGTTCTTATGATAGAAGACATGCTTTGCATTTCTTAAGCATACTGCTGCCATAACTATTGTATCAATGCCTTGGTCTGCAGATGTATAATACAGGCCTGCCTATAGAGTATGCAATATAAACGTGTGTGATGGCAGCCGTGACTGACAGTCTAAAAAACAATACACTCCTGATGCTTCTCAAGCCTTTGTTATATCGACCGACCTCTCTCTACACTCATAGTGTTCTCTGATAAAAATGCATCAGATGCATCTTCCTGTCCTCAGCAGAACGTCACTCAGGGGACAGCATGTAGACCTTTATGAGAGCTAATGACCCATGGCTTTTAGAGTCCCACAACCATCAGCATAATTAGGTTTAACGTCTGTACTCAACCTTTCGTTTATGTGCCCTTGAAAGTAAAGATGGCAAGTGATGTTGACAAATGGAGAGGGGGGTCTGACTGCATATTTCAGGTGATGTTGCCAGGAACAATCCCTCCACCCTCTAAAAAGGGTTTGTGTTCCTGTATTCGCTACAATGACATTTTATTTGTGAAATAGTCTCCAGTTTCATCACAATATTATGCCATTCCAGCCCGACTGATGGCGCCCCATGGGGTGGACCACTGCTTGTCCAAGTGCTATGGCTTACAGTATGACAAAAAGCTGAAGTCACAATTTTTGGAAATCTTTCTCAGAATTTTTCACATGAAAGAATAAGTAGTTGAGGTGCTCAGTGACAACTAGGTAACAACACACAACACACACAATGGCTCTGTGATGCAGTTGACTAGTGTGAATCACAAATTATTGAGAAAGGTGAAACAAAAGGTGTCATGTAATTAAAAAATGCTAATTTTATTTTAATTGCATTTCTACTTTATTAACACACTGCAGAAACTATCCATCTTAACAAGTAATTTAATCTAGTCAGTCTGATCAGTCTTAAAATCTTATTTTTCTCAAAATAAGTGAACAAATCTACTAGTGGTGGGATGAGATCATTCTTGTTTTTAATGCAATTCAACTTGTTTCAATCATTTTAATCAAGTGTAAATCAGTGTCATTTTCTTGATACTACTGGAGTGATCTTCCTTATTCTGCCTTGTTTCAAGATACTGACCCTTGTTTCTAGAAACTTCTGAAACATGTGAAACTGCATTGGAAATAAATACGATTATCTCACGATTTCACTTGTTTAAAAAAAGTAAGATTTTATATCTGCACATGAGACTAAATGACTTGTTAAGATGGACATTTTTGCAGTCAAATGGAGAGATACAGCAAAGATGGGATGACATGCAACAAAAGTCATGAGATGGGTTTAACCCTATGATGTCGCAGATACATGTTACAGTAGATACACAATATACAGTACCACGCTGAGCCGGTACGATGAAAATGGTGTTTTTGTACATTAAAATCAACATCATTCACACATCTAAAACCTACATTGACATAGTTTGCCCTTATGTTTACTGGAATTGTTATCCTGATGCAGCTGACATGGAGCATTGTTTCTTTGGAAAATTAAGTAAAACTTGCATCTTCAGTAAAATGTCACTTTCATTTTGTCATGCACTCCATCAAATTCCATAGAAAACAGAGAGATGAATGTAATGAAAATAAAATCATCTTAACTTCACTGGACAACGTTTTTTTATATTGAATATAATTTCTGTAGGCTATTTACAAACTTCTCCTTGTTAGCTTTTAATAGTGAGGGTGAATGTTTGTTTTCACCACTGTTGAGCTCATCTACAGTGGAAGAATTATATGTTCTATGTTGATCTTCCTAGGTTCTTCACTGAATTATTGTATAAAGTACACCAACAGTCTTCCGTCTATATTAAAGGGTTTATTTATGCATTCAAGAATGGAGAGGACAACACAAGCGTATAAGCAGTTCCCTAAAAGGGAATTACTCTAACAAAGCTTATATACAGTGGCCAAACACTTCCTAGACAAAGCAACACCCTATTATTACACTACTGTTCCAAGAAGGGTAACTTGTAGTTACTTTTGTTCAGCATTCCTTGTTAGAACTGGTTCTTCTTTCTGCTGAGTTTCACAACATTCCACAATTCTCCCCTTTTGTTCCATAAGGAACAATAGAATACATTCATCCGTACAGACCATCCTTCCACACTACCCTCCATTCAGCACTGTCAAATTAACTCACTGCAATTGTGAGTGGTAACATCATCTCAACAGTTTGTAGTGAGTTCAAAGCTGGACTCAGATTCTGACAGACTGTCATAGTAATGGAGTCATTATTTAAAGGAACTCAGTCCCTAAACAGTAATGAGAATAGCGCTCAATTTTCCTTCATTTTAAAAAGTAGCAATTACTGTAAATAAGTGTCTGGATGGGACTGAAACCACAACTTTACCATTCCAACAATGTCATACTTTTCACTTTTTCATTTCATATCTCGCATTCGGCTGATAATTGTTGTAGCAATCACACTCACATTCAGGCATTTTGATATGTATTGTGACATGACACTGACATTGCTTTCAGTGATTTTCCTGCCATGGGGGTTGACATAAATGGAGTTGAAAACAATTGGTGCATTAGCTGGAAGTAGGATGGAAGTGATGAGATTTTGGTCTGTTCTATCAATGCAGCTCAATGGTTGTCTAACTGATTACTGCATCTATGTCACACACCCTGTGATTTAAGTGTACGTGATTATTAAAAAAGAAAAAGACACAAGCCTACATGTCTCTTCCTCGGTAGTTGTTCGCTCTCTTGTGCTGTTGTTGACACTCAAAGGGCAGTATCAAAATAAAAGTCCCCATAAGTAATTACAATTAACATGAGACTTTAGTTTTGAAGACCAAGGCCTCTGTAGCTGGAAATGCAGATCCAGGTAAGTTACCTAGGTCCCCAGCCCAGCCACCTCCTTCTGAATGTTTTGGACTCTGACTGTCTAAGCTACCAGCTGTTTCTGTTGTACAAGTACTGGTCGAATTGTTTCACGCATCGGACCACGCTCTTAGTTTCCCAGGTATCTCATTCTGTTGCTGAGTGCAAGAATTCACTTTAATCTTTCACATCGTGATATGACTGCACCATGCCGTGTATTGAGGTAGTGAGGAGGTCATATGGTAGCTTCATAGATTACTATGGGTCAAAATGTGAAAGCAGCATGGCCTCTGGGGCTATACTCTTTCTATAACTTCTCACAAAGTTTTTTCTTAGTCATTCTCTTCCTGCTTGCAGCAGTTGTCAGTGGTTGGGGGCCTGGAAAATGATGGCTATATTTGGCAGGTAACAGGTTGTAGAAATCGACAAATCCTTGAAAGGAGTACAACTGTGACACATTCTGTTCTTCGCCATTGGATTTAATGATTATGTCACTTTACCTCATGACACCTCATCCATGACTGCCATATATAGCCGATGCTGATGTTGATGCCAGTCCATAGACTAGTAGCGTTGGAGGAGGGATAATGAATGGGTTACGGCCACCACCATGCAAAACAAGAGAAAAACTGATGAGTGTTTTTTTTAGAGGAGTGCAGAAAACTGTAAGTATAGTATGAAGCTAAACATTAGCTATAAAATGTATTTACCAAATAGTGTACGGAGGATTCAAGCAAGTGCCTGTGCCTGACCATCTGTATTGTCCATATTTCTCCACACTTTGCTTTAGCACTAATGTTACCTTACAGTGGCTAGCCACATCAGCCACGTGTGCAGGAGAAATATGTCAGTAAACTAGCCATCGTTAACATTAGTCTCCCCAGCAAACAGAACTGAGCTCTGTCATACTTTCTGTCGCTCACGTTAGCTATATAACAGCATGGTTTCTTAATGTATCCTCATGGTCACAACGTAATAAGAATCAGTACTCAATTCATGCAGGACAGAGACAGCCTCCTCACCCCCAGTGAAACCAGAGACAGGCAGAGAGAGGATGCAAGACACTAGTGTGATCTGTTCTCCAAAACACTGGAGCTAGTGTAAAATTTCAAAATAAGCACAAAGAAAGGGTTTATTCCATCTATTTAAGTTTATATCATTCTACCATGATTTGAATGCACTTGACCAGAATAGGCGGAGGCCCCTTCATGATCCGATTTGACCAGATTTCAATATATACGAGCCCACATCCTAGTTAATGTCTTATTTGGGGTAAGCTGTTTATATGCATCTTCATATTCTGCGCATTCTGCGATTACACAACTGCAAAAGCCAACAGTTTATAGCATAAGGTGTAGACATTCCTTGGTATCCAAGCTAATATTGGGATATCTCAGGTATCATTGTGTGGTTTCTCATAAACAGGAGCTTATCCAGGTTATTGTAAATGGAATACAATATCTGTATGATGCTATACAAACTGGATCGCAGCCAGAAGTCTTCAGGCAGATGGCTGCTCCAAAGTCTAGACTGAAAACAAAAGGGGATCGGGACTTTGCTATCAGGGCTCCTGGACTTTGAAACGACCTGCCTGAGGAGCTTAGGCTGGCTAAATCACTATCATCTTTCAAATCACCTTTTAAAACTCACTATTATAGACTTGTTTTTATTATCTTTTATTAATTGTCCTTGACCTCGCTTTTTATGTTTACTTGAATGTTTCTTGCTTTGCTTTTACGTTTCTCGCTTTGCTCACATTGTTTTTTGTTTATGCTGTTGATTTGATCTTTTTTTGTTTTTATTTACTCCCTTGTAAAGTATTTTTTACTGATGATTATTATTAGTAGTAGTAGTACTAGTATTAGTACAGTATGTGCCAACAAAAGAATGAAACACTTAACTATTGATTGTGTATTGATGTGTATGTACAATTCATGCATATTATTAAACAATGTACAGAAGTGTCTTATGGAAAAAGGGGTAGGCCTACTAATGTGCCATTCAACTCATCTTGGCAGGTGTTGATCACAGAAAGGGAGCAAATCTCCTGATTGAGCATGATTAATGTATGCTGCAGTCACTTTGACTGAGATCAGTAAGTGAAGCCATTATCTGATGAAGTTGATTAGGTTTTACTGGATTCTGATATTCCACAATATACTGTTATTCTTTCTACAGAAAATTTAATATGACATTCATTGTACAGTTTTACATGGAAAATGCCTGTTACATGGGATCAAGACAGCCACAGTCCTACTGCGTGTGCTGAAGTGTCTGAAAGCTATTCCAGTGTTGACTATCCTCTAGTGAGAGCTGGCAACATTTAAATGGAGAGAGATTGCAACACAATCCCATTAGATTGATGGTCCTTTTTTCTGTGCATGTTTCATTTCCCTGTTGTTTTCCACTGACAGCAAGGCTGTATCTCAGTGTAATTTCCCTGTGTATGGGTGGACTTTTGCAAGTCTAATTTCTGCCCTTGAATTGAATTACAACCCACGGTTACAGCCATACAATGTATTTGCATCTGGATCATTTAATATTTCATTGTCAAGGGTCGTTAATCATGTTCCTGTTTCATATGAAACATGGTACATGAACAACATGGAAGGACATGAACAAGGTGATATAAATCACAAGGGTAATATTTTGGATTAATTACACATCCCATTTCTTTACTGTAATCAGCAAACGAAACACACAAATTGCCAGTTGATCAATCCATGTCTCTACCCATTGCTCCCCTTTAAGATATACTGTGCAGTACAATTCTGAGCCAGGTTGGTTTACGCAACAGGCATGAACACTTTTATTTGTCAGTTTGTTCATCTCTGCTTTGAATAACCACATATTGTGCAAAGAAGACAACATAACAGCAGCCTTATATTTAGACCCTTTAGCCAGCTCACTCAGCACCATACAACACCCACAGCTTTTAGTCCATCATCTGCAATTCTGAATGTTTTCACAGCATCTTTTTTATGTTTGGGTAAAAGACACATTGGCTGCTTGTCTAATCATTGTTAGATCTTGGGAGTGTTTTTCTCACTTTAGAGGTCAGTTAGCTCTCATCAGATTACTGACATGAATGCCTATGCTGTGACTGCACAACACTAACTGCACGACACTTGTGTGTCACAATAATTGTGAAGATGATTTATGGGCAAAGACTAATTACTTCTCTCTAATTTAGTATTATCTAATGTAAGGTTTTTCCAGCGATGGCACTAATTCTTACTGTCAAAGTGCTGCAAGCTTATGAAGAAAAATATGAATTCCATGTCAACTTATTCTAAATATGAATATTTTGTCTTATCTTGGAAGTTGATAGACAAGACTCCACATCCACCCACAGACAGCAGGCATGCCGACAGCCTTACTCATTGGGTATATTGTTCTCTTTAATATGCTGACTTATTTGTTTTCTCATTTGCTTTTCCATGAATCTTGCCAACTGTGTTGTGTAAATGGTGAGAAGCATGATGCTTAAGAAACAAAATGGCTCTATACTAGGAAACTGAGCAGGGAAGATGAATTCACTCAGATTAGATTCGATTTCTTGCCATGAGTAATAATTATTTGATGAATTTAAGCATTGAAGTGCTTGAGTATAGCTTGACAACCTCTGGTTTAGACAGGGTCATTTTATTTTTTTAGTCCATGGGCTAAATTCAATTGGCCAACTTTATTGAACATGCCTCAAAGTGTAAGTGTCCTTGACCAAGAAACGGAACCCCTATGTGCTACAGACCTGCCACAAATGACTGCTCTGCACTCTCACATCTCTGGTGAAGTGCATGCATTTTGTGTCTCAAAGGGATCTGTAAAGAAACAAATTCCTAATTACATTTTGTGTAATATGTGGTTTAAGTTTTCTCTTTGCCTCGAAATTTGCATGTTCTCCCCGTGTTCGCGTGGGTTTCCTCCGGGTACTCCGGCTTCCTCCCACACCAAAAGACATGCATGTCCGGTTAGGTACATTGCCCTTGACCAAGGCATTGGCCTCAGAACTGGAGCTGGTCCCAGGCCGTCCTTGTAAATAAGAATTTGTTCTTAAGTGACTTGCCTGGTTAAATAAAGGTTAAATAAAAAATGCATTATGTGTCTCAAAGGGATCTGTAAAGAAACAAATTCCTAATTACATTTAGTGTAATATGGGGTTTAAGTGCTCGCTTTGCCTCAAAATCAAACATATCCACTAAAGATAATACTAAGCTTATCTTGCTGTATACGCTTTTTCTTTTTGTTTTATTTAAAAAACTGATAAATATTGATGAGAAACATGTGCCCAGGTAAATCCACTATAATCTTCCCAATTCCGTCACAGTCTGCCTGTTCCTTTGTACCTACAATGGAGGATTGTTTTTAGTATTTATTTGTTATATGCTAATAATGTATTATATTGTCTCTGCATTTGATTATGCAAACTGGAAATATTCCCAGGCTCATTTAGCTGGTCAAGATAAATCTTCCAGACCATATTTTGGTATTAATGCGACGCTAAATTGCTTTATCTCACATCAAAGCTGAGGGATTGGCATGATGATAAAGGTTTCTCCAAATAAACTTATTCCATTGACTTTTAAAAACATGTGTCTCTCTGGAAAATTAAACATGATTATCAAATTTTTTATTAATCTCCATTGTGCAAGCCAACAAAAGAGACAGAGTTGAGATTTGGTGGTTTGTGCCCATGAACTGCATATAGCAAACATTTTAATATGCCCACAAAGATGACCTGGAATGTAAGAAAACAGATGCCAAATATAAGCGAGAACACATAGAATCAAATTCAAACTTGCATCTTGTGCAAGTTTGATCACTTGTTCACTTGTGACAAATAAAAAACAGCCTGACCAAAATTCACAAATGGTTGTGATACTTGACATGTGGAACAGCCCCAAAAATAAGCATTCAACTTTTGCTTGCCTTTCACTAACCACATGCAACGAATAGAGTCCACAGATTACAAGCACAGCCAGACTCCAAATTGTCTTTTTTGCAAACAATATGGTACACATATTACTGTAATGCCTTGTTTGCCTGATAACACTCCACATGACTACACCTACACTACACTACATGCAGACTTATGCTTTCAGCACTGCATCAAAACAGATACTATGCTGTAATTGTCAAAATCAACATCAGCAATTTCAACATCAAGAGGTTAGCCAGATTTGAATACAAGGAAGCATTTTCCACAACAAGGTACCCTGGTATTTGTGAAAATCTATCAGGACAATCATTGTGGAGAATGGGCAGAAAAACACCTGAGATTCTTAGACTGAAAAACAAAACAACAACAACAAAAACAGAACAAAACACAATAATTTAGGTGTAATCATTATGGACTGATCTCTCCAGTGTTCTCTTTGGTAGTAGATGGCTCACTGGGGTATTCCAATTGTAAAGTGGCATTTAGAAAACATAATTTCTCTTAATTACTAATTGTTATATGACAGAGGTACTGCACTTAATTGAAGCTTACTTAACTGCAAGCTAATTCCTCTATTGTAGATTACATGATTGTTGGGGGTTTTATTGCAAGATGGAGCTACAGAAAAGAGGGATGGGAAGAAGAGTGAGAGA
>OMLI01031418.1:0-22632 GCA_900302605.1 Rondeletia loricata | reverse complement strand
GAGAAGGAAGAGGAGGAGGAGAGGGGGGGGGGGGGGAGACAGACAGACTGAGGGAGACAGAGAGAGAGAGACAGAGAGAGAGCCACAGAGAGAGAGACATAGGGAGACACAGAGAGAGAGAGAGAGAGAGAGAGACAGAGAGAGACAGAGAGACAGAGAGAGAGAGAGAGAGAGAGAGAGACTGAGGGAAACAGGATAGCCACAATTACCTCAGAGCTGAGTGGAATACTCCCCAGGAAAGTAGCCTCTATACAATCATTTTGAACTTTGAGATAAAATAATAATAATAATTGAGAATCCTGTTATCATGGGCAAGACATATTTATCTGCTAGTCTGCAATGTCCCCATTGTTAACCCTGCTGCTATGTCCATGTCTAAACTCCAAGAATCCATTTGGGATCAACAAAGGGCACTAAGCAGAATAGGTGAGAAAATTTCACAAATATACTGTAACTTATAAATGTCAAATGGCGTTTCATTTTTCATTTTGTAATAAAGGTCTACATGTTTTAAAACAGCAGTTTTGTTTTCTAGTACAAAGATCTTCTGCAGGAAAATTATACTTGCAGGATGTTTATTTAGCAATCATTTTTCTTTAGCAAGTAATTACATTCAGTATTGTGTAAATCATCTCAGTTAAAGACGTTGGTAGGATTTATAGGTTGACATTTTGTTTGAGTTCAGCAAAAGTAATCCCCATGTTGGGTGAACGTAAATGAGAAAGATAATATGTCAGAATTGCGGCAATACTGATAGCGCCATTGCTCTGCTATTTGCTTTCAAAGTACATTTTTAGGCTTGGGCATCTGACCAATTGAAGCAAACTTTAGAGCAGGAGCACTTTGCTCTGAGTTGTCAATCAGCTGCGCGCTGATTGCTGCTGCCTCAGTGGGTAGTGGAGGGAGGGGAGAAGGGCCTCAGTGTGTTACTCTCCCCGTTTTCCTTCAAACTTACCTACCGCGGCTTTAAAGGACTACACCGACTTTTGGGAGTTTGGCCCATACGCCACCTTCATCTATAATGATCACCTTGGGGAAATTGGTCTGTTGCAGCAAGTAGAAGTAGGATAAATCAAAGAAGAACAGGATATAAATAAGAATATAGCAAATGGGTGTTATATAAACATATTCAACTGACAATTACAACACTCATTCCACGCATATTAAGTAGAAAATATGTGAATGAAAATGTGCAAGAAAGTATGGATTAACAGGATGTGCAAAATAGCAGTAGCAGCAGAACCTAGAGACATAAGACAATGTGAGATTTGTGCACTCTGAAAAGGTGGATAATTATTTAAAATTATGTGCTATATTTGCTAGATATAACAATGACAGGAATATAAGAATATGAGAAAAGATAATATGTGAAAAATGACAGCATATATACAGGTTGTGTATGTACAGTATCTACAGGACACGTCTACAGGAGGCCATACATATGTCAAGGCATGTAGATGTGTGTTGAGAGAACCATTCACCTTCCGGATATATCCAGTTCACTTACAGATGTAGCCGATATGGACAGACATGCAATGGAGTAACCCCATGTACAGGAAAAGTGACAATGTGCAAGGCACTTGTAAACTGAATGCTCTCAGAACATGACATACATATACTGTATATTGAAGATATTAACAGTGCAAGCATGCTGTACAGATTAGTCCAGAGCAAAAACTGTGAGTGATTCTGGCTTTAAAATCATCAGATATTATTTTCAGCTATTATCAAAGGTAATGGCTATTCAGACTTATAGTATGTGAAGCAACTGTAGCAGCTTTGCTGAAAACAAGACTGATTAAGGCGACAGTATAAAAAAAAAGGTCTAAATAGCCTACGCTTGCTCTCCCCATTTCAGCTTAATTATAGATGGCTGAAAATGTGAGAACACAGCATAATGAAATAAGAGAAAGGATGTACCTCTTACTGTAACACACAGTTTATCACAATAGTATTTTATGAAGACTAATGATATGATTTTCTTGCTTATAGTGCTATCAAATGAGAAGCTATTTAATTAGGGCTGAAAGAAATAAGCATCTTTTGATCATCAAATAAATATCAAAGCATATGAATGTTATTTCTTGTTTTACTTGTAAAAATGAGTGTGTAGGTCATTCCACCTCTCACAACCTGATAGCCAAGTTGAAACCAATGTTTGCTTGCAATCCATGCACAACACCTACTACCATTCTCAGACAACAATAGAGAACAATAGATCAGTGGCTGGTTCTCACTATCAGAGCCACTCTGAGAATGTCAGTGGATATTGCACGGTCCTAAAGCCTTCCTTGGCTGGTCTTCATTACAAAAAGATCAAACAAGGTAGAGAAAATCAATCATTTCAAAATTCAGTTTATATTCCTACACCACTGGATTAGGAAGAACTTATGTATTCTCAGTGTTATGACTCATAATTTACAAACTACACAAATGTTTGAGAGAAAAGCTGTTAGACAGGCATGGAGAGGTCCATACTGTTCCTGTGCTTCTAGGCAACGTCTACAGAAAACAAACAACAAATGACTCCTCTGAATATGGAAGCCACTCACAACATCAGACATTAATGTGAATACTGTGAGCTAAAGTGTAGAGCTTTTTGGTAGACAGGGCATTAAGGTAGATCACTATCCTGTTCCATACATCAGAATCCAATAAAACGAAGGTTAATGTTGGAAAGCCACAGTATCACTGAATAGATCAAACTGGATATTTGGATCTTTCCATGGTCAATCAAAACCTTGTTACGAAGGTGAGAGTATTCTGCTAATGTTTTGCCAAAACTGTATGCTTCGTTAAATCCAATGAACAGCATCTGTCTGTAACCTTTAAATACAAGTTTTTTAAAAATGTTATACGATTTGGAGGGATATCAGCAAATTATATATATTTTTTGTGCCATGTTATTTTGTCTTCTTTTAACCTTAGTGGGGGTTGGTAAACTGCCAGCTCACAAGATAGATAGATAGATAGATAGATAGATAGATAGATAGCAGTAACAGGTGTGTGAGTGAGATGTGTTAAGCTGAGAACAGCTTGTGTTTGTTTCCTACTGCAGCAGATGGAGAGCGGCTCTCTCCGAGTGTGCTGGGTTATATACAAGCACAATTATGCTACACAGGAGACAGTAGTGGAACAGAGAATTCGTGGGACCTGTAATCCTCTGTGTTTTAAACCCAATAAACATGTAAGGACTTCTCTGGTGGTTTGGACATTAAAATCTGGTCACGAATACAATGAGTCATAGAGGAGATGCTGGAAGTGCAGCTGGCCAGATTTAGATCATTATTTAACTTATGACATGATGCAGTAGAGCTAATGGCAGAGTAATGGGCTATCAATGTAAATGTGGATGCATGTAATCTTAGATGTCTGGCATAAAATACACAACAAGAAAGTACGTTCATTTTCTATTACTGGTAATAAAAATGTATCTTTCGTTTTTGTTTTCCTGGTGGTTGACTTGCTGCATCTTCAAAGGTTATAAATTACAATAATTGTTCTGATTTGTCCCACTGATTGTGCCAACAAGATGAGGAGTTAATGTTATATGAACTGAATAAGCTGGGGAAATCCTGGCTGCTGCCTTTAGTCATTTCAAAGTACTTTGTTTTATTGTGTGCTATAGGATTCATTAGGACAGGTCACGCTTTTTCCTGCAGCCTAATCAAGGAGAAAACCAGCAGGCATTGCATGTCTCAATTAAAGAGCAAACAGGGCATTTATATGAGCATCAACACAACCAATATGAGAAATAATGTAACATTGCAAGTAATGTTCTGCTTGAGTGAAAGGGCGCTGCAGGGCCCCATCACTATCTGATTGGTATGCATAAAATAAGATATGAGCCAGCCAGTATCCTCTTCTTCACCTTAGCATTAATTGTTAGCTACAGTAATGACTTTGACCTTCACCAGTGAGTTGTGTAAGTGTATTGTGTGTACTTCCCCTAACCTGGGCTGCAGCAGGGACTGCCTATCATTGACCAATCACATGCTGAAGAATATCAACACCAAAGCTTCTTACATTGGGTGCCTGAATTATTGAGTGTTTTTACTGTTTTCAAAGTGTTGCACAGTCACAGTGGCGAACAGTGGCAGACGGATGGCATTTTGAAGTACACTGGGGCTCAGAAATAGAGCAGAATAATACATCACTAGTCCCAATGCCCGTTTGTAGCCCTGTTTTGGCCTAGCCACGCCCCTTTGGAGGCAGGCCAAAATCCGGCCCTGTCACCGTCTGCGCAGGACTCCACCCGCCCCCCGTGCCAAATCACAATGCTGTCGGGCCGACGGTGTCCGAAGAAAACTGAAATATACAGACAGAGATACAGACAGACAGACAGAGATACAGACGGAGGTTTGCTCTTTTATTAGTTAGATAACAGAGATGAGCTGCTGTTGCTGTATTGTTGATGAGATGTCGATGGACCCCCTAGCATTGTTTCACCATCACTGAGATGGGATAACACTTTGCCAATGTGCCCTTGAGCAAGGCATTTAACCTCCAGACTGTGCTAGTAATGCTACCATGTGGTGAAACCAAGCAGCTCCCAGCCTTGCAAAATGACAAATCCATTATATATATATTCTCTTTTGTTTTGAAATTCTAAATTTGTAAACCTTGACTTTAATATGCGTGTGTGTGTGTGTGTGTGTGTGTGTGTGTGTGAGTGTGTGTGTGTGTGAGAAAGAGAGAGAGAGAGAGAAATGGAGCGCGTACGCATGACATTGAGAAGTTATTTGGTTTGTGGCACAGGTGTGGTTTTTGGTTTTGAATCAAAATGTAATACATATGCAAGTATAATTCATTGTGAAATACAGTAAGGGTTTTATGGAAGTTCCAGAAAACGCTTTAGTGAATAAGCCAGCCTGGATCAGTAGGATTTTCTATGACAAATAGCTTATTCACCAAATCATCACATAAACAGCTTTGCCTGATACAGCGTATGTACATTCAATGGGAAATACCAGCTTGCCACCAATCTTTTTACCCTTGGTTGCATTAGCAATCCTCTTAGCCAGCCATGTGAAATTGCGCTTTCTGTCACGGTGCATCGAGTAGTATTCAAAGCTGCGGGGGCACAGTGACTGGAATAGTGTGTCTCCACCATGAGCAGATAACGATCATTAGCCATCACAACTGAAATTCATTCTGCCCCGCACCAATGTCAGAAGCAGCCTTTTCAAGATGTTAGCGATTAGTATTGGTTGGCTTCTCTCTCTTCTCTAATGACAGCTCAGAGCATACTCCAATGACAATGCTCGTACCACTCTCATTTGCATTCCAGCCACACTGGTCCAGGTCAGAGGTGGCAGGCAGGCAGGAAAGTGAGCAGGATGGCTGACAGCATGCCAAAAGCAGCACAGCTGTCCAGTTTCCTGATGACCACACATGCCCCCTCACTCATCCTCAGAGTGGTGGCACAGTCTCACCCTCTGATACCCAGGTTGCTGCTGACCCACTGCCTAGAATGCCCACAAACAGCCTGTGATAAATGATGAGCATGTCAACTGGCAGGTCTCTTTTTCCATCTGACTTATTTCCTCTGCAGATATAGAAACAGAATATGTGTGGTGGAAGAGGGAGGGGAGTAGGGAGAGAAAGAGGTGTGAGAGAGAGACAAAGAGAGAGAAAGAGGTGTGGAAGGTTGGGGGTGGGGTGCAGGGGATGAGGTCATGGAGTATAATATAGTCCTAAAAAGTAATTTTGCATTACTACAACTACTCTCTGAGAAACAACAAATGATTGCAGCATGAGACAAGAAGTTGGTCACAGGGTCCAGTTCAGTCCAGTGCTTCTGAGTGAAATGTAGAGATGTAAGAATGCAATTGGAGTAAAGACAGGAAAATAGCCAGGGAATCACACATTTAAAAAAGCTGACTGGCTGGTTTTTCTTTATCTCTCTCTCATATCTCTCAAATGTTTTCAAGAAACAACTTTTTTTTTCACTTTAGTTTGTTGGAAATAATGCCTTAATAATAATTGTTGCACAGTCACAGTGACAAATGGTGACAGGCAAGTTGATGGATGGCATTTTGAAGTACACTGGGCTCAGTAAGAAAATAATACATCATGATAGAGGTGGCTTTCACACCTACATCGTATGGTGCTGACTTTACGAACGTTTTGCCATGTGGACTCAGGTACGGACCAAAAACGTGCAAAAGGTTCGCCAAAAATTAGCGATCTCGGTCCTCTTCCATTCGGACCGTGGTGCGGATCATTTCTGGTGTGAAAACAATTGCAATAAAGTCTGACCCAAAGAGAGGAAATTATGAAATGTGCAAAACGTTTTGTTTGTTCACGGCAGGTTGTTTGGGTTGTTTTTAGCCAAATTACAGCAAAGAGGAGAGAGTTTATGACCCTAGCTTGGTCGGTAAAGTAATCACCTAGCCAGTAGCGACCGTGGAGTCATTAACAATATTATTTTCTCTTTCTTTCTCCACGGTCAGTAAGGAGGCGCTATGTTTTATTAAGTGCAAAATGGCACACCTGCCACCTCGGTCAATATTTTACAGAAAAGAACATATATCCACTCACCTAATGCATACGTGCTGTTGACAGGGGAGTTCTTCTGTCTTGTCAATACTTCTCCCAAGTCATTTGACCCGTTGTTATATCGATTTTAAGCCTTGAAATCTCACTAGCTAGAGAAAAACCTACTGGCTTCCCCAGAGCGGAAGTACATCCAATGCATCGCAGAGGATTACGTCGTCAAATGAAAAGTCCCCCGGAATACTACAGAGTCGTTAAATGGTAAGGTGTAGCATTATAATGTGAAAACGCCCTCTGAGTGCCATTCTAGTTTGATTTCTTTGTAGTCCCACCAAAATATCTGTTGAATAGGTCCGCTTGATATTAGGCAATGTGAAACGAATCAGACCAATACAATGTAACAACCTAGCGAACTGTGGTTCAGACTTTAAAAGGACTATTACAATGTGAAAACGACCAGTTTAGAGCGTTTTCACACTTTTAAAGTCAGGACCAGGTTTCGCAGGTACAACACGGTACACCAGGTACAACAAGTACAGATACTGTACAGTCCCATGGCGCTATTGTAGGAAAGTACAATCAGGGCATTGCAGAGGAGAATCATGGCTTTAAGTTTGAATGAAAGGAGGGAAATGCTGCAGACGTAGCTTATACATTGAATAGTCGGGGTGACGTGACATGGCATATACACAAGAGTATTTACTTCTATTGCGCATGCAGCTTAATCAAATTATTCTCATAATCAGAGAAAGAGCAATAGTCGCATCATTTTTTGCATGTAAACGTAGCCAATGTATAGTTGTTTAGCGAAATCCGAACATGATAAACCTAGTTCCTGCTATAAAGTTATGTCTATTGGTTGGATTTCGCCATTTGCCATTGTAACGTCAACTAGGTTATGACACCACACACATGCAAAAGTAACCCACGCCTCTGGGTTAAGACAAACAATGGGTTGACAGTGTGACGTTGACATTGACCTCAACGGCGAATGCTTTGAAACCAACAGTAAAGTTATCAACTAGACAACTAGACAATCAACAAAGCACCTCCCCCCTCATTTATTCACCTGGGAAATAGCCATACATTTATGTCTATGTCTCAGTAGCAACTGCGACGTACTGACATAAATAACCGACAGTAAGGTTAACTAAACTAACAGCCGAACAACCAATTAGATGATTCCTCATATGAAGAAGGATTGTGGGAGTTTCAATGAAAATGTTGCTTGAAAAACATTCATAGCTAAGGTTTAATAATCAAACTTTTACTTTGTTTTCATTAATTATATGCAAGTAAAATATCAGCACAATACAAAAGATATATAAACGTACTGCTCACTATGTAAACGCACTGCACTGTGACAGGTTCCTTGTCCTTGGTTTAAGGGAGTGAAGTGTTGGATGACTGACTGACTGACCAACCGACCTGACTTTGCCATCCCTAGTCCCTAGGAAAAAGGAAAAAGCCATTATTACCATGGCTACATAGTTAAAAACAAATGACCAAGGTGTGTCGACCAGATCTGGTCTTCATCATGGTCAGGATACAAATGAGCACACACACCTCAACACAGTGAGCATGGTCTCACACTGAATAAATTCTCAACATCAAATCAGGCAATACAAAAGCTCAAGAAAATTATTATTAATACATGGAACAAATGGAGCAATGAACAAAAAACTAAAATACACAAAGTGAGCTATATAGTCCAATAGCAGATATCAAAATATCAAAAGAACAACAGATCAAATAGCTTATCATATAAAGACAGATAGGGGACCGCCATAAAATAAAATTGGATTACATCAACACTATGAAAAGGAGAATAGTCAATATCATCGTTCAAACCAGGATGTTTAGTAGATTTCGGTTTCACCGTTGTTTTACCTGTTGATGGGATAGTACGGACTGGCAGTCCCAATGGTGTTTCTATGCTCAGCTAGTCTAACTTTGAAACGCCTTTTGGTTCTACCTAAAAACATCCACAACTAGTTTGAACTACCTCGCGACAGTGTGAGCAGTTTCCACATGAAAACATTCCAGACAAAGTTTTTAGCCATGTGCTAGGCCTGTTTTTCCAGGTGGAAGAGAACTTCACACCAGCGTATCTTTCAAACTAGGCACATATCTAAATGAATAGGTAGGCAGCTATGGGGCGAGATTCATGCCAATCAAATTCACCTGAATTTAAACAAGTGCAGGACGTCACAGTCTTGGCAGCTCAGGAAATAGGACATTCATAAAACTTACCGGCAGGTTTAGCGTGACGTTAGGGGCAGATACCGTCACGGTAGTTTTCTCGTTCATAAACGTGAAATACCGGGTCGTTATTAGCATTAACGTTTTCCCCGTACTCCCACCCCTTTTGATCGTTTGCATATTGTGAAAGCGATTCACAAAAGGACACCACGTGCAAAAAATACCACCTGCTACGGTATATTGTAGAAATTAATTTTAACTAATGAAAATAAATGCAAATTATTTAAAAAAAACTATAGATAAAGTGACATTGTGTCCCAGGGCATTAATTATCATTGGAAACATGAAAATGTTTAATAAATATGACTCACTTTGCAATTATTAATCACTGCTCTGACTGTGGTTATAATATGATATGATTCAGTTTATCATGGCCAACTTTACAACTGCGGCAGTAGGAGAGCATGAGGAGGAGGGAGATGTTTTCTCTGCTGTTCTGACATGTCTGTGCGGTCCATTGCGCTAACACACAGGCCTGGACGCAGTGTTAAATATGGTAAAGCTTAATTAACATGTTGGTTTTGATTGGCTGTCACCCGCGCTACAGCTAGGACAACACAGCGGTAATGTGGCTACATCACGGTATTCACAGCTGTGGTAAATTTATGAATTAGGTAAAATTACGGGGTTGAAGATTTTGCGCGCCGCTATTCTGTTACCGTGGAGTTTTATGAGCCCCTGGGTGTGGGGTCACTTTGCAAGATAGCCCAATTACATTTATTAGGTTCTTGTTGTTCTTCAATTTTTTTTTCCCCTATTGAGGTTTTCATGGGTGTTTTTCTTTGTTCTCATTGAGGGTGTACGTTTGGGAGGTGTCGTATTCATTTATTGTTTCATAATGTGGCTGTTGGGAAGCCATTTGAGACTGTAACTGTGTATCTAAGGGATGTTTTGCAAAAGCTTTTTTCTTCTAATGTCACAGTAATTTTATTGTTTGAGACAGAAACTATATGTGGAAACATTTCCCTGTCACTGAACTGGAGCTCATTACGCTACTTAATGGGGGAAGGGATGTTTCGGGGTGTTTCTTTATTTTTGTCTTTGGGTTGTGAAAGAAGAAGTCCTAAGGCCTCATGGGGAAAAAACCTCAGGAGTTGAGATAGTAATATAAAATGCCTGTAATTCATACTGAATGCTGATTAATAGATAAATTATGAAGTGGTGGGTATAATTCGGTCGTAAATTAGAACTTTTTCTTCAGTGCTAACTTTGATCTTTAATTGTCAAGTACTTTTGAACAATTAATGCATTTCTTAGGGGACATTATCCACCCATTTGATATGCAATGCTTACTTTGTTTTGTAAATGCTCATTAAAACCTTGCCTCAGGTAATATACACAGGTACAGGGTCTAGAGATTTGGCTCATCACATGCTGTGTGCATCGAGACACTTTGCACTTGTTTCTGAATAGAGAATCGGCATAACACAATCCAAACTGTTTCCATTATTCCATTCACTGAACCCCAAGCAAGGTCATTAATGTAAGAATCTGCAAGTAAGTATTTTTGGTATAACATATCAACGGGAGAGGGGATCAAAGGCACAAAAATAATTAGCTAGTTTTATTACAACTAGAGTACTTCATTCTGAATAGATGATATGCAAAATTATGTTAAATGGAAAATAATAAAAATAAAAATAATAGTAAAATAATGAGAAATTAATGACAATGTATTTCCTTGGGCAGGTCATTCCAAGTCTTTGATTTTAACCTTCACTTTAAAATGGCTAAGAGACCCTTGCTTGAGGATTTAAGGCAGTGTACTGGCTCATATGGGGTTAAATACAGCAACGATGATGTATTCAGGAGCTAGACCCAGCCATCCCTTAAAAGTAATTAGTAAAATTCCCCAAATGACGTAAATGGTTTTACCATATAGCAAAAATGAAATGTAGATGTAGATGAAAACCCAAATTCTGAAGGGATTTCAATTGTATCCATCCCGGCACCAGCACCACAAAACATCAGATGATACAGAAACTCAACTCCTCTATTCATTTGAAGGACACAATTATATTTTGGTGCTTTGGGAGATGTCAGTGCTTTGTTTAAATCCCTTCTTTAATCGTTTCCTCCTGCTTGTAGCTGGCAGTGGTTCTATGAGCAACTCACTCCAGGGTGATGAACAGATCTGCTTTAATGAGGCATTCTGCCTACAACTCCACAGGGTTCCACAAGTGATTTTCTATTACAGTAAATACATCCGCAAAACACATGAAACTGTCATAAAAGTAAGAATTCAGTCATAGAGTCCAACTCTGGCAAACTGATCTAAAAAAATTCTAAAATGATAATTTCTAGCCCCAGTGAAAATATATTAGTGCCATGGGAGTGTGGGCTATGGGCCAGCTTTTCAAGGCTAAGAAGGGCTATGCAACTGGGAACTTAAACTATATTGTCCATGCATGTTCTAAGTAGGCCTGCTGCATACTGTATCCATCCTGATCTCACACTTCCTTTTAATAAGCATCTTCCTGCCCAAACTGATCTTCCCAAATGTAGTAAATCTGTCTATCCTGCTGTCATTCTTATTTCTCTATCAAATCTGCATGAGGATAATTCCTGATTTTTCCTGTGATGGTCAGTTTGCTCTTTGAACTGAGAGTAGTCTATGAATCAGGTAAAACTGGAATACAAGCTTTGGCTTTCTGGAAATAGTGTAGCATTTAATAACATCAGGAAAATGTGTCTGCTGCTAATGCTAAATGAATGGTTCTCATAGGGGCAACTGTGACTGTTTGACATCCAGATTTAACATAAGACAAATATTTGTCATAGATTCAATTGTAAAGTGCATCAGTCCATGGATATTGTAGAACAGTTTAAATACCTGGGAACAATCATTGATCAGAACCTAACTTTTAATGAGAATTCAGAGAGCCAATCAGCGTTTGTTTTTAATCAGACATCTGAGGAGCTTTTTTCTTGAAATGGCATACAGCCTTGTGGAAAGCATTCTGTCTTTTAACATGATGGCATGGTATGGGAACCTTAATGTTAAGAGTAAACACAATAGTCAACATTGCCGGGAAAGTGATTGGAAAATCACAAAAACAACTCTGTGACATCTTTAACACTTCTGTGCACAGGAAAGCAGAAAGGATAATTAACGACACCTGTCATCCTCTACACTCACAGTTTGAGCTGCTACCATCCGGCAGGAGATACAGCGGCCCAAGAGCTAGCAAGAATCTGTACAAAAAATCCTTCATACCATACGCCATACAGATAATGAACTCAACTTAACTGAACTCAGTCTTGCACACTGACTATTTAGTTATTAATAATTTGCACATACTGCGATTATTGCACATATTGTGATTATTTGCACATTTGAATATATTCATTAATTGTGGCAATGATTTTATTTATGCGCTAGTTTTGCGCTATTGTGTAGTGTATTGTATTGTTGTATGGGTTTTAGTTTTTATGGATTTATTGTGTGGGAGAAGCCAAAGGCAATGGACAATAAAGTAAAATATAATCTAATCCAATCTATTCTAAACATTGCTGTATATCTGTGGTAACTAAAAAGTAATGAAAACAGAAACATATAATACTAATCTATATAGCATGCCAAACAATAAAATATAATAATGAAATGCATCATCTTTACCATCAGTTGTTGGCACAACTTCCATGTTAGCCTAAACATCACACCTCTGCAACTCTGTATCAGAGAAAATCCCGACGTCCCCAGTAATCTTTACCACTTTGTTGGGTCGTTTCCGTGCGCTCAACTCATAAGTATGATATTTCTGACACCACTTGAAGGTAGCATAATAGCTAGAATACTAAATGGCAACATTATGCTGCTGATGTTAACATAACTTACCCTTGTTGCACTGATGTTAGTTCTCGTGCTATAAAATAAATGAATTAATTTCCTTTTTGTCGTATCTGCCTCAAGGGAGTTTTTCTCTCTGAATTTTTAAGCTTTGTCTTAGCATTTTCTGGTTTGCTGCTTTTCCATGTGTTAGGTGGACTGAGTCACAATTACTGTAATACAAAACACAATCAGTCTCAGCATATGAGAAAAAGCAAGTGAAAGTAAAGTTGGTGAGGAAGAAAGATGGATGTCATCTATTTATGACCAAAAAGTTCATTCAATAAAATGTGCAAACCAGACCAAATAATGAGTTTTCAATTTACCTTCAAAATGAACACTTTAGCAATCAAGGCTGATGAAAACAGTAATTTCCTATCAGTAACTTCACCCATAAGTGTTTTTGTCTAATAGGAAGTGAGGCTTGGCTGAAGCCAAGCATATATGTACTCATGTTTACATTAAATTAAGGTACCTATCTTAAGACATCTTACTCTACAGTGCATTTCAGTTTTGGTGTAAATGTCATGTTCATCAAATTGGCTTCAGTAAAGGAACTGTGTTGTATTTGCACACAAGCTTGATTTAACTAGAGTCTTTCATTATTCAATGGCTTGTTTTTGGAGAAACTCAATTTTACAGTGTGGAGCAATGCATTTATGACTTCAGAGATGGCCAGTTGTTAAATTGAAATAACATCCACAATGCAATTTTCATTATTTCTCTTTGTAATTTGACTCCTGAAATGTCTGTCTTCCTGCAAGGCAGCAAGAGGATGACGCTAATTTGTTCGATGCTAATGTGATGGAAAAAAGATGAGGTCAGCAAGGTATAGGACTCACCACAGTGGGATTGATTCCAGATCAGATCTCACTTACATGAGAAACGTGGGTGTAAACGTATTGATCGGGACGGGAGTACTCAAGAGAGAAATCCCTCCCTAGATTAAAGCAAGAATGCAGCAGTGTCCTTCTCCTCTAGCCCTGTCCTTCTCTGACAAGATCACGATTAACAGGGATCTGATCCTGTCAGCTCTCCCCATCACTGGCATCAAAGTATTGGCAATTGCACAGCACAACTTTACTGGAAATCAAACAAGCTCAAAGTGTTGAATAACTCCAAATTTAATCTGCAGTCCTATTCCCCCCTGATATTGAACACACAAAGCAGTAGAAACATAACACATAAACAAAAATGTAGCTTACATTCTCTGTTATTTACACAACACAGTGAAATGGCTTAAATTCTTAACTCTTGACACTTGGCAGCAGAGATTTTAAACAAAGTTTATAGACTAATTGCCAACATTTATCTTCCAATTTTTTGTTTCTATCTGATCTTGGCCCATATTTCTACTTCATTCAGTAGACATGTACGGCTAGACAGGAGGGAATTAATGACGCTGAACAGCTCCTGAAAGACACACTCACAAGGTGACACTTCTAGACCTCAGAGCCACCCCTCCTTCACGAGTCTCAATGATAATCTGCTTACTTACATCATTGATTATGTCAGTGGAAGGGAAAGTCCACAGGGTATCCTATCCTGCTATTGCATGGAGAGAGAGAAACGCGAAACAAACAAGATTAATAATAATAGCCCGTGGTGCTCATCCCTGGGGCCAAGCAGCTAACAACTCTTGACAAAACAGGGTTTAGAACGGCAGATGGATTGTCTGTAGAAATGAAGGGAATGTGCATTGGGAGTGTAATGAAGAGAGAGAGAGCTGGGTGCAGGCTTTTCCCAGAGTCCCTTTGAGAGAGCTTATGGAAATCAAATCAGCCTGTGACAGTTCCCATCGACTGATTCCACCTGGGGAAGCCTATCACAGTGAGCGCAGATATGAATACACAGTAATCAGTCTTTGTTTTCTCTGGCAAAAAGAAAACATTTAAGGAACACAAACAATACTCTTGTGGTTTCAATGAAAAGACAACCAATCCTTGGTAGAGTTATTGTTGGGAAGATTTGGCTAACTCTTAAGAAATTGTATATGGGCATCCACATCTTTGCTGGCTATGATGAGAAATGTGAGCCACTAGAACGTCAAAACCTTCAAGTACCTTCATGTTGATCGAGACTTTCAAAAAAATCTTTCATATTCACTGTGGTGTTGATTCTTGACAGGTTTTTGGGCGAGTAGGACCTTTGAGGACAATTATGTCACATTGTATCTCTCAAACATTAGTCATACAAGAAAATGTTAACCTTCTAGCCTAGTATTGTTTGCGGACACAATGACCTGCACGAACCACATGGGTTGGTGCTTAGCAGGATTAGCAATTTGCTGTGACCACTCTGGGTCTCCAGCGGGAACACCCATCTACAGTATAATTCACAGACCTGCCTGCTGAATGAAAGACTGTTAGGTGGCTTTAATTTTAAGGCATAACTGGTAACAGGCTGTCGGGAAACTACACCAAGGCCAACTACTACCTGACACATTTAATCAAGTGAGTGGGTCTACGTTTAGACAGGCATGGTCCACAGGGAATTATTCCCATGTCCAGCAAAAAGATGAGAAAGGGAGAAAAAGACCATCTTATCCGTATTTGGGTTGATTCTTTCTCTCCTTGACCAGAACACTGTAATAATCTAAACCAGACTGATTCCCAACCTGATAGAATATGCACCTGTCTTTAATTTGTGAACGTTAGGGACCACATGGTTTGTGCATCTACCAAACAAACATTTCATACATTTTGGACCAGTAAGTTTGTGAAAGTGGGATTTACTTTGGTTATTTTAATACATAATTTAACCTAAAAATGTAAGAAATGATTAGATCAGACTATTCATTTTGTCCTGATTTATTGGTCTCTCTTTAACATCTCTTTGAAATCAAGTGCAAGGAATGTTCACTGTGTTTATAATATCTGCACTCTGACAGCTGCCTGCCAGAGACTACAGTCTAGAACTAAACCCAAACTAAACAACCCAATTAGGACTCTTCTCAGAAAAAAGTAGAAGGAACATCAACTTTCTGTTGTATGTTAACTTACTGTAAATAAAAGGGTATTTGTAACATCTGTAACATCTGACTTGCACAACCTGGAGTTAAAGGAGTAAATAAAAAAATTAAAATTAAAAGTCAGATGAAAAAATACAACTGCCTTTTCTTTTATAGCTAAAAATGGTTGATAGTTACACTAGTTAACTACACATCAAACTGACAAAAAAGTAATAAACTATGAAAAAGTATATCTAATTTTTTATGTATTAATTTGAGAAATATTATGTTCTTTTACCCTGAGGGCAAAGCTTCGTAAATCAAAGGGAGAGTAGAGACTGCTTCAACCTTATCAGGTCACATCCATTATTCAAACAAATAGACGTTGGCACAGTTTTCCTACAAGTTCTATAATTTCCATGAATTCAGTTATAAAAGCTGCATCGAGAAAAAATAGGTCACAGGTTGGTCAAAGTTAACTTTCTCCAGTGGATACAATATATACTGCTCAACTGAATGTTGGCAACACATGCCACACATATTAATTGCATCTCAGTGTGAGGATTGCATGGTTTCAAAATTATTTATTTGTCTCTTTTTATTTTTTACAGTGAATTTCCCTGTAGGCAACAGGCATATAATGTGCGTGAACATGTATTTTTATAACTATGTCTCGACCTCTAAATGAAACATAGTACTGTAGATTATTTCATGGAAAAGTTCAGGTCGTACTCTTTTTTGCTCTCTACTAAAATGCAGGACCATCAGTACTGCTCTGAAAGCACTGTTGTAATGAGACATTGACAACATTCACCAGTGATGGGGTCTTTCATCACTCAAGTGACTACAGAATGTTTGAACTCATTTAGCGGAGCATATTGAAAGCGCTATCAAGGTCTCTTCTGTGGTTTTGACAGAGACACATCTCATCCACCAATCCAACACAAATAGCATCAGCAGTAGAGGAGAATCAAGACATGGGAATCTGCAGTAAAACTTGTACCTTCCTGTAAACACTTCTTGTAGACAGGCTCCTGCCAACGTTCATCTTGATTGTTATTTGAATGTTGCATTGCAGTGGGAGGGAAGCAGCTACGGCAGAGAAAACATCAGCCGGTTTTCATCTAAAATGAGTTCAAGATAAGGATTGGGGAAAATCTTGTCCATTCCTGTCATTGGGTTGTGCTACTATTTTGTAAACATACATTTATTAGATGTTATTACAATGCTAAATGAAAACCTAATATGTATGACAAATTATGCATTCAAAGGAAGGAGGGGCGCATGCAGAATGTGACCTTGGATAAACATAATGCTCTTTGACTTCCTGCCCCCAGGGCCCAAATCATAATATCCTGGTGAGAAGAGCACCCTTATCCTGTTTTTCCATGATGAAGTCAAAACTAGTATTTTTCATTAGCAGCTTGAAATTCTTTTGAATATACTGTGGTTTGGCAGTCATCATATAGACAAAGCTTAATCCATCCTATTGATCCTGTTCATTTCTGCCTCATCACTGATTTGTCGGATAGGATTTTCACTTATTTATTTCTATACTTTTGTTCCCTGCTCGTCTGTCCATTGTGGCCTTGTGAAAAGAACTAAGAGGCATTCATGGTAGGTGCTTTAGAAAACCATGTCTAGTTGCTGTGCAAATTTAATACGGCACCCATTTAGAGCCCCCTTTCTGACCCCTTTATTTTTATTTACTTGTTTGTTGAGTGACCTTTTTCTTAGTGACCTTTTTTGATCATTTGCTTTTGTTTGGAGTTTTAGGGAATGCAATTAGAGGCAACATGACTCACTCAGCAGTCCACATATTCAGAACAATAGTGAGCAGTGATTTTATTGCGGGCCATCTGACTATTGTCTGGGAAGCTTGTTTTTTGCTTGCACTCAGTGACGTATATGCACGGAGTAACCTGGCTACTGACCGTACTCTGGTTCAGGTCTTATTTTGGAATAGCTGTTTACATGCACCTTTGATACCCTGCGATTGAGTATCCCTGTTGCCATGAAGAAACCAATGAACAGAATACTCTTGTCCACCTGCAGTGTCCCGCCTACAGCTAGATCCGTCCAGCAGCAAAAAAGTATGAAAAGGTGTGGCTTCCAGCTACCGTCTTCCCTCTTTGACTGAGCAATAGTAGGTTACTTCTAATACATGGGAAAGAAATGATGATCCCAATAGTAATAGTAAATACAGCTCGACGCCATGTTTTTTAAATAAAATCATCCTCATGACTTCTTCACATGAATATGCATGTCTGAGAGAAACACACACTCCAGTGCAGGAAATGCAAATTAATAAAAATATTTTGTTTAAATGCACGCGTTAGTGAAAATCTATTTTCTCGACAAGAGTAATTTAAGAAATCAAATTTCTGTCTAAATTGAACGTCTCAGTGGTCTCAAATGCAACAATACTGAGATTATTGGTGAACTGCACAAGGACAGACCAAAAACACATTCTGGGTTCTACATTGTACATGACAATACATGCTCTTTAGTGCTCAACAAGGTTGAGTGGGAGGTCAGTTCTACATCTTTCTTCAAACTTATATGGGAAGACTACGAAAAACGTTTTACATATTATGTATGGACAGTAATTAACAAAAAATTGTGTAATGCACCAAATATTTGAAGTTCTGCTTCAGCACATAACCAGTATCGTGTGTTTTTGTGTGGATTGGGCATACTGTAGAATGGCCCATGGAATCACTTAAAATGGTGTGTGAGTTCATGGTGTGTGAGTGCATGGCGTATTGTGTGTCTACAGGATACAGGCAAAGAAATGGCCTTAAATACCCTTAAAAAAGAAACCTGAAGTAAAATAATTGTGATGCTATGGGGCTCATGAGCAATCTTCATCCCTCACAGGAGATGTTGGCACAGCCAGACGTGCTTTATGGGAAGATGAATGTCAGAGGGCCCGCAGGCTGATGAGTCCATTTGAGGCAGATCTGAGAATTCCTATGGCTGCAGGGGCTGGGGAATTGTCAACCTAGAGATCTGGCTCAAACCAGAGGAGTCCGCAGGGAGGAGTTTCCCCCACTTCTCCACTAATATTAAGTGACATCAAATGAATAACTGTCTCATACTTCACATTTATTCAGGATATTAGTGATTGAATTAAAACTTAATTGTTTTCACTAGGGGCTAATTCGCACCTCAATTTATTTCTCTCTATACTGATTCCTTCATGAAGCAATACATAAATAAGTACTATTATGCTCTCTAGATTCTAGTTCATCCTGCAAATACCCCAAAGAGGCAAATTTGGTTTTGTTTCAAACCCTCACCCAGTTATCATGTAAGGTTTGGTTTTGAAAACTATTACTCTGGAGACATAATGAAATGGAACACAAGATCATTTTTACATAATGTTACATTTTGTTTAGTATTGACATTGGTTATGGAGGATCCCACTTCATACAGCTGTTTTGAGTTTTAGCATTTTGCTACCAAGATAGAATGATTTGACACTAGTATACCTTATTTTGGCAGACAAAATGTTTGTTTTGAAATGTCTGAACTATACCTATAACTAATCCTGCAGTGAAAATAGACTCTAGATAAGCCTCACTGTGATTGGCCATTTATTTCCCAACTGTGACTAGTGTCCTTTGCAAAGTCTAGCTATGAAGTATGTTTGTGTAAAATTTATCCCCAGAAACAATTTGCATAACAATGTCTATGGCACATACAGCACAGGAACATTCTGGTTGTGCATGCAATGTATTGTCTTCATTCATTGCCTGTTGTTCATGAATGTGATTTTCTCCTCAATTTGGAGAATTTCAACATAAGCAAGCTTTGATTGAATTTAGGCCTAAATTTAGAAGTCACACACATCGCACTGGCTTTGCTACCTTCTCATCTCACTTAACGGGCAAGCAGAACATTCTATAGACTCACAAATACTGTAGTAGAGATTCTGTCTTGAGTTCAAAATGTCATATAGCAGAAATGTTAAGACTTTTGGTAGACAGTCTTATCTTTCTGTGTATTTGAAATTACTTTTTTTTATCTTAAGAGGGCTGTAGAAACCTTTATCAGCTAAATGCAGTGCATAAGCTCTTCTCTAAGCAGAGCAAAAGATTGCCTTGCTGTATTATACAGTAATTTGAAAGTGAGGTAAAGGTTAATGATTAAATTAAGTCTGCTGTCTGTGGCCAAAGGTCTCATACTGGAAGACAGGGGATTACTCAGAAATGACTACAGAGATGATTTGACACTCATGAAACAGTTTCAGTGGAAAAATTCATCAAATATTATTTTCCTATTTTTTTCTTTCTTTACAATTAGGTCTATAGCAGTGGTCCTCAAATTTGGTCCTCGGAGCCCAGAGTACTGTTGGTTTTCTATTCTGCCAGGTAGTTAATTGCATTCACCTGTCATGCAGGTCTAAATTAGTCCCTTATTAGACAGTTTCAATGAAAACTATCTGGTAGAATAGAAAACCAGCAGTACTCTAGACCCCAGGGACTGGATTTGAGGACCACTGGTCTATAGATATCCTATCTGCTTTTGTAATATAGCCTTTAAAAAATATGTTATCTTGGTATCTAGGGATGACAGCATTCGCTCTAAATTGCAATTACATTACATTACAGCATTTAGCAGATGCTTTTAGTAAGATTAAGGAAGGAGATAAAGTGATGGGCCTCCAATCATAGCAAGAATAATTTTTTTCTGTTATTGAGAATTTAGTAAAATATGTTTAATTGGGCAACAAAAGGAGTTTAAACAGGAAACTCTATGACACACTAAAACATCAGCACAATATATATATATATTTATTTATTTCCCTTATATCACTTAGGCAAGGCTATATTACAAAAGACAACACATGTGGCAATGCAAACATCTTTGGTCAATAAATTCTCACAGTGGCCTGGACATTATTATGTGTAGGCATGTGTTCAAGATATAGCTTTCAGCAAGCGCCTTTATACTCAGTAGCAAATTCAGTTTATATTACCTTTAGGGATTACAGAGTAGCATGAGCAAAATTAAGTGATTTCTGTTTCTGGCACTAATGAGGACAAAGTATGTGTCTTCTTTTGATTAATGGATTGTTCACACTCAGTAAGAGTAAGACAGAGATCAGGCAGAAACCATTTTAGTTCTGTTTCATTCCTTCCTGACTGCCAGTGGCAGTAAACAGAGTGGATATATGCCCTTGTGCTCCACGCAGGTTGAGAATTTATATCAACAAAGTCATGCTTGCGTGACCACGTAGGCTATGTTCCCCCTTTGGTATAAAAAATAACCGTAGCCTATGTTATGCCTCTTTCATCTTCTCGCCTCTTTAGCCTAGCTTACTCCTCAAGTTAATTGCTCTGTAGGTCCGTTCTTCAACTTCGTAGGTCCAAGGTGGGGAAAGCACATTCTGTGCCGTTCTGTGTCCGTCAACCTGCCTGTGACTACCATCGGAGTGCATTCTTCGGCCTCTAAGGATGTGGTTGACGAGCTATCCTCCCTCACTTTTCCTTTCTCAGAGGTTTTTCGAGCATCTTGTCTTGTGCTGGCTCGCTGACCAGCTACGCTAGCCACCCTAAGTAACTAGCTGTCTTCCTCCTAAATGTATCTGACCGCTAAACATTCCTAATCGCATTCTGTGGTCCGGCCGCATTTTCTAGCTTATCCACCTAACTGCTGGCCGGCGGCCAACGAGTCAGCCGCTAGCAAGCTAGCATCAGAATACCAGCCTAGATCATTTTTCCTGGCTAGCCATCACCCGACCGGAATGTCTAGGGTGGGTTTCCTAGCTTGTTAGATTCTGTTTGGAGCCAGCGGTTCCGACGGGCTACCAGTAGACTATAGCCACACCATGTGTAGCAGCAGCAATGGTGGGCTGCGTCTCATGTGGTGCTGAACTGCAGGTTGAGGACAGACATGAGATATGCCCCAAGTGTTTGGGCATTGGCCATCTGAGGGAGACCCTGTCTGACCCCTGCATTAACTGCAGCATCCTGCCACTCTCAGTGAGACAGGATAAACTACATCAGTTGGATGGCCTTGTGTTCCAGGAAGGCGATCTCCCACCTTCTGGTGTGGTGCGCTCCCATCCCCGTAGAAGTCAATTAAAGGTGGTGCACGACCTCAACACAACAGCTGCGGATGTGTAGCGATATTTTCAGCGTTGAGTGTATATTCTCTGCACCCGGTACGCAGATTTCACAGAAATACACTGTAGAAATACACTGTTGATAGTCATTGGCCGCTGAGAGATAGAGAGAGAGAGAGAGAGAGAGAGGGGTATAGGTCCAAAGATTTCCCAATCACAAGTCACAACAATGGCTAAATCTTAAACAAACACACGTATCTACTTTGATGCTCGAGACAGTTTGTGAAGAAAGTGAAGATAGACGGTACAAAGTTAATCAATGAAATCGAAACATACAGGGAGCTAGCATCATCTCTACAAAGACAACATTAAAAAATATAAGGTTTGTTAGAGGGTGGTGTGGAGCGGACATGGTGGCAGGTATTTTGAATTACTACGTGAAAAATAAGAGGCTGTCTCTTTTGTCGTGGAAGCAACCGTTTCCTTGGGTTGAAAATGATGACTCAATCCCTGCAATGTTTTGTATCGTTTGTCGGTGTGATGGTGGGGTGTGGTTGGGCTCAGCTGTAGAGGGGAGGAGGTGTGTGTGGGAGTGGTTCACGGGAACAGTGCCAGGGTTAGAGTAATTGGCACAGGTGTTTCGCATCAGCTAATTACTCTCTCCCTTGATATGCAGCAGGGACGAAGCCAGGAGGGACTCTCCCTGGGCAGGAGAGCGGAGAGCAGCAGCAGCAGCAGTAGCAGCAGTAGTAGTAGTAGTAGTAGTAGTCAGCAGTAACAGTAACAGTGGCAGCCAGAGCCAGAGGAAGCTCGAGGAGCTAGATGCCCTGCAGACGGGGTTACGAGGGATCGAGGTGGAGCTGGAGTCGGTCCAGGAGGAGCAGCTGCGGGCCAAGGTGGACGGGCTGAGGAGCAGAGTTAGGATGGTCCTGCGGCGGAGCTACCAGATCAAAATGGACCTCGGATGGAGCCATCGGAGGAGGATGGAGGAGCTGGGGCGGGAGGGCCCACGGAGGTGCG
>OMLI01031417.1:7477-22518 GCA_900302605.1 Rondeletia loricata | reverse complement strand
TTCTCCGTCAGCGACTCCACACTACATAGAGAAGAATACAGAGAAATCAGAACAACCACACCAAAGAGACAAAACATAGGCACTGTGATGTGTGTGTGTGATGTGTGTGTGTACCTTATTGCCCTGGGAGTTGAAGTAGAGGCGGGTCACTCTGGCGTTGCCTGCTTGTCTGAAGCAGATGAGCTGCTGAGGTCTGTTCCACTCAAACATCCTCACACTACCGTCCTGAGCCCCCGTCATGTCTGACACACACACGCGCACACAGAAAGAGAGAAAGAGAGAGAGAGAAAGAGAGAGGAATGAAGAGAGACAGGGACAGAGACAGATTAAGAGAGAGAGAGAGAGAGAGAGAGAGATAAGAGACAGAGAGAGAGAGAGAGGAGAGAGGCAGAGAATTATAAGCCTTTCAAAATTCAACTGTGTATTTGGGAAAACGTGACACTTTCAGGAGGCGATGAGCCACGGGGCACAGGCCTAGTGTATGCACTTACAATACTGATATATGGGGTGGGATGTCATTCTCTTCACATTATTTAGATTCCTCTTCATGATCTGAAAAACATTACCATCAAAACATGAGACGCAGCAGTTAGGTCAAAACGATTATTCTGTGGGACACCTGAAAATGGGGCTCCCTTGAAGCCGCTTCAGGTGTATCAAAACTCATTCCTCATCTGTAGCAGTGGTGGAAGATTGGTCTTGGTGTGGCGTTCCACTACTGCTCAATGATGCAACGCTAGAGGCAGGCTGTGAATGGCAGGGACAGTGAGACTGACCAGAACCTCCCTCCCTTGAGAAACCCCCTACCCCGAGCCAATGAACCTGTATGACACCCTCTGTCCTCTCCTGCTGAGTGTATCACGCTCAGCATTTATCACCGTGGCTGGGACATGGAGAACCCTGGCTGAGAGTGACGCAGGTCTGTACCTTGGGTAGCCGGCTGTGGGAGCTGGCGCTATCTGTGTTTATACGCGTCCATCTCTAACAGGCAAACACACACCCACTCTATATCAGCCTCCATAGACTCAGCAGGCCGGCTGTTTAGTCGTCATGGCTCAGTTTGGCTTGGCACTGATAACCATGAAAAATACAAACCTGTACGGTCATAGACTGCAGAACAAAGTCCAAGTCAGCAGTCAGTTGCCTTTCTGATTTTAAACCAGAGGTTTCTCTCATGGTCACATTTTGAGTCCATAACAGAGCCGACTCCACAACAGACCTTAGTTTCCCCCTACTGGCAACAACTAGCAACTACATCCCTATTACTGACTGAAAACTGCCCGTCACATTTGGACTGGGTGTGTGTTTGTGTATGTGTGTTTGTAGTGTGTAGTCTCATACCACGCTGGCTCCCATGCTGGTCTGCCCACTGCCCAGCCATGGCATGGATGCAGAGACTGCCATCTGTGGTGGTGCAAAGGGGACAGTGCTAGCCTGGGCAATGTTGGTGTGAGACGAACGGTAGTCTGCATCGTCAGAGCTGTAAAACAAAACAAAACAAAACACAACCATTACGTAACCTGCCAGCGTACCACCGCAGTCACTGAGCAATGTTCTTCAGAGTTGTTTAGTCCCAGAGTGGTATTGTCCCAGTAAGGACAAACAAGATGCCATCAATGAGCCACCATGAATCTGACCTGCGGGACTCCTTGTCAAATTCGTCTCCTATCCAGGTATAGGGCTGGGCAGCCACCAGAGTGGACACATCCACCTCTTGGACATCATGAGTGGACGCCAACACTATCTCATTGGAGTTAGCCTGGGGAAGAAGAAAGAGAACATAAAGGTAGACTGAGCAGCAGTAACTCAGACAGAAAAGCAGCAGTGATGCGACAGTATTGATACCACACCGGTAACTCTTACCTTATTAATAGCAAAGGCCATGATTATATCGGACTCCTTGTGGATGATTTTAGCCTTGCCTCCAGGGTAGCCCAGATCCGCCTCCACCTGAAAGCACCAGGGATGCAAATACATCAGAGGTCAAGACACATTATAGCTAGGGGGCTCCGGGGGCATGAGAAACTTTTTAAAAAGCCTATTCCTAGTATTGTTTAATGAGAATACATTAACTAACTGTTTAGGTGAAGTCAATGTCACTACAAAGTCATGGGGAAAAAAAGGGGAATGAGCAAAGGAGGGTGGAAAAATATGTATTAAGTAACACTGCCAAGTCGCTGCTTTGAGCCATCAAGTCGCTCCAAAAGAATATTCCCACTTCACGTGAACGCAGCATAAACTACAGCCACATTCACAAAGGGAGGGGGACAGTCATAGTCGAGTGTGATGACATGGAGGAGGAAAGAAAGACGGACAAAAAGACAAAAGAAATAAACACATATTCATGATTTTGACTGTTGATTCGGGTTTCCCCGGTGACACCACGCCGCGCAATCGCCAAGCCTCACACAGCCCTGACACAGTGAGCATGCATGTTAGTAAGTCTATGTGCCACATCTCTGAGGGGAGATCCTACTTGGGAGGAGGATTAATGCATTTGGGTCCAGCAGAATCAGCCCAGCTAGACAGGAGAAAGGAGTGAGAAGAGAACAGAGCGAGACTTGTTACGGACAGGGAGTGGAGGTGAGGCTATGTGAGCGGAGGTCATAGGTGTTCCAGTGAGAAGTAGAGATTAGACGTTAGATCTCAGAGCCTTGAGTCGATTTTCTGCCAGATGAACGGGGCAGGCAGACAGATAGAGCAAGAGCAGTCACTATTGGGCCAAACTGGAGCGGAAACATCAAGAGCTTTTCCCAGTATGGCACTACTGCTAACCCTGACCTTCAAACCTAAACCCGGTGCTATTTTACTATTGGTGTACGGCAATTCTTTTAACTTTTGATGCTCTTGTTCCTCCAAGCTTGGCTGCGTAGTGACTCTCCCAGATGGACAGACAGACAGAGAGATAGACAGACAGAGCCAGGGCCTGGGCTGGTGAATGATACTACCTTATTGGGACTGCTAGCTCCTGCTATGCAGTTTGGGTTTACACGGTCCATGTGGTTGTCTACAGACTACACAACACACACACACACACACACAAAGGCAATATGGACGGAAAACACACAAACACGGCACAACACCAAACACATGCACAAACACAGAAAAATAAAACATGGCATGAAAAGAAAATGAAAAGGGTTGACACAATCTTTGATGTACTGTATACTTGGATTGAAGGAACTGTCATTAGCATGGAGCTATAGTCATGTAGTGGGAGGAGTGGAGATAGGATGGGGATCTTACAGTCAGCAAAAATAAAAATAAATGTCCTAATAGGAAACTAAGCATCTGGGACTAGAATCTCCAGGGTCTATGTTCAGTTTTTGACTGGCAGCTACGGAAGCAATCTGTCATGAAGATGATGATATCATAATGATTGGTTCCAGACATCACAAAAGGCAGTGAACTGTCCTGTACGTGATTAAAGATGTCTGAGGAGTCAAAGCAATAATAATGATAATAATAACAATAATAATAATAATAATAAAGCAGATACTCAGTGAGCGCTATCAGTGTTGCTACTTCATTTTTACAGGGAGAGAGAAACATACAAACATTTTCCATGCCTTTTCCATTGCTGGAAATCTAGTGTAGATTAGGTTTTCCACTACTTGGGGTAACCCAGACATGCTGTGCAATAAGGAGTGAATGTTACTTAAAAGAAAGAAAATAAATAAATGTGTTCAGTATCAGAATTTGGGGGGAATTGACCAAAGAACAAAAATGCAGGCATTCTGGTGTGGGTATGAACTGATGAGGCAATTAAATAAAATAAAATGATGATGGTTCATCAGATTTGTCAGGCATGGCGGACAGTCTGTGTGCTGCTGACCTCGCACTGCTTCCTTTTCTTAGTGAAGATGTAACGGATCAAAGTCTCCTGAAGAACTTCCTGTTTGACCAGAAAATGCCAAAGACGCCGGGCCGGGAAGGACAGGTGGTTCTTTGTCCTGAAAAATAAAAACATGGACAAAAATACATTGGTAACACGTGTTGCTGGGTATTTTCAGGGACCTTACGCCATGGTTTGATTTTGATACCATGGGATACGACACGATCGGATATTTCACACATCGATATGCTATGACTGAAATTTGCAGTGTATCTGTTTAGTATTGTGATAACTGCTTAGTTGCTTTAATGCTTTATTGATATGGATTAAGGGACACAATGAGGCAAAACCGGTTTGAATATTTCCATTCCTCTGTATTAGGCAAATAAAATGTAAACCATGTACACTTCTGTGTGCTATAGTGCAATGAAATAACTTATAATAACATGTAAGCATACAGACTGAAACAACTCTGTGTTCTAGTGAGTTGAACTTGAGGTCAAATTTAAACAAACACACACAATTTCCATCAGATTTAACCACCGGCTGTTGGAAAACATCCGAGTGGCGTCTAGTCAGGTCAGTGTGTAAATTCGGTGTGTTACCACAGTATTTTAATACAGACTGTCAGAGCTTACAGATGCGAGTTTATGACGCTTTTGTTTTTGATTCCAAAATGTGTACAAACATGTGCCTTGAGATTTGCTGGCGTTGACTCAATAGCGCCTGCCATTACTATTGAACAGATGTAGTTTGGTCAACTAGGGTCTCCGTACTGCTCAAAGCCGAAGCAAAATGGCCGCTAGTGTGACACCTACAGGACTTGTGCTCTTTATAAATGCCAAACACAAAATCTGCTCTTCTGTAAAATAACAGAGGTTACAAGTATCGATACCAGGATTGTCCGATTCTATTCTGAATTGAAAAAACTAAAATCACGATGCAGTACGAGTTAATACTCACTTGAAGGGTGTGTTGTCTGGCTCCAGCATGGCCTTGTGTCGGAGTATGGCGGGACCCCCTCCTGCGCTGAGGTCAGTGGGATAGGTGTTGATGTAGTTGGGAGGCGGGCCGTCAAACTTGTTAATCCGCTCCAAGAGAAGCTGCTCCCAATTCGCTAAAGTCTTCAGCATGGCGTTGCAGAGAGGGGAGGTCACTGGCAGGTCTGTCACACGCACGCACACACACACACACACACACAGGCAGCAGCAACACCAAGGAAAAGTTATTTTACCAATCTTATAACAGTGAGAAGACCTACACCATGTTGTGTGTGTGTGTGTGTGTGTGTGTGTGTATACCTGTGAAGTCGAGGCCGGTGAGTGGGAGGAAGTTCTTGACGTTGTGTAGACCCAGTTTGACCATGACCAGCCGGATCAGAGCCCAGCTACATACCACACAGACAGGCAGACAGATTAGAATCTGGATGTCACGACGCTGTCACAGGCTTCAAACTGAACAAGCACAAGAACAGGAGAGGCCGAGCGGCGAGCGCTACCTGTAGGAGTTGGGGTCAGAGTGCTCCATTATCTGTGTGTCAGACAGGAAGGCGTCGTCATCGTCCTCATCATCCTCCGCGCCGCTCTCGTCTGAGTCATACAAAGCACCGCTGTCTGACAGAGGCAGGAAGGGCTGAGAGGGAGGCAAGGATGGAGGCAGCACAAAATGAAAAAAAAAAGTACGAGTGAGAGAGAGAAATTGAAGAAAGTAAGATTCTGATAACCCAATGGCTATGAATCACAGATTTGACTTGGGCGTAGGAGGCTGTACTGTATGTAGAATTCAATTTCTTACTTTGGCCACAAAGTAGTCCCACATGCTGAGCTCTGGGGGGATGAACTTCTCCCTGTAGGTGGGTCTCTCTGGGGGCACTGGGGGTGGGGTAGCTGGGGTCTCCTTGACGGGCCGTCCAGGAACCAGCATCCTCATGTTGAACCTGCGCCTGTGTCGGTCCACATCCTCCGCTGGGGGTGGAGGGGGCACCGCTGAGGGAGGAGGAGAACGTAGGACGATATCTTTCAAACACAGCAAACTTTGATAAGGCAGATTTGCAGCAGACGCTTAGTTGAGACCGCAGTACACAGAGCCAATGCTGCCATTTCCAAGAAATTATGAGGGCGAGCTGAGACTCAGCTTCATTGTAAGGCCAAAAGAAGGTCAAGAAATAGATTAGGAAGACTGTACTTATAACAGCGAAATATAGATCCCTCATAGAACAAAATTATGAACCTTAATTCTGTCTGCAACATGACTAGTTTTGAGTCATAGCACACAGGGAAAAAATACACTTGGAGGAGACAGACATAAATGCACAAAAATACACACGTTTAGGATAGACACACGGCAAGACACACTAGGTTGTGCACAAACCTGCACCATTATCCTGGATGACTATCTCTGGCATCACTGAGGTCCACCAGACAAAACGAGACAAGACACAGACCAGAGCAGACAGTGCTGTTAGACACACAGACACTACACAGAGCATCATGGCATCCGACTAATCTAAATATTTGAAGCGGTGTGATGATGAATTTGTTGAGCAATCATGTTCTAAGCATTTTCTTGTATCCACAGTGCTCGAGGGAGGGAAACGCAAAATTAGGTCAGTGAGGCTAACATGATTTATCTCTTGCTTAAGAGTGTGAATTAGAATAGGACAGTGTAGGCAATGTGTAACGTGTGTATGTGTGTGTGTATGTTTGGGTGTGTGGTGTGCATGTATGTTTGCAGCTGCACTCAAAAGGGCAGAGCCCTAACATCTGGAGAACTGATTCCTTTTGACAGGCTGGCATTTAATATCCCCTCTCCTTTCACCCGCCTCTTCAAAGGGCCCTTGGCTTAGACTATTCACTGAGAGCTATCTCAGGCTTTGCAGATATATGGAGTCTTAATGACAGCCGGTATCTACCTCCCCCACAAATACAGTGTGAACACAGACTACTTCAGCCTGCTCTTATGAATATGGATGAGCAGCGTCAAGTTCAATCTATTAACAGACTGCTAGAGCACACAGCTCCTCAGCTAGTGACTCGGCTGTATGAAATTTACCTAGACAAACGGCTGACTCGACCACACGCCTAGAGCTACCAGTCTAGGATGTGATCATTACCTCTACTACAGAATTCATTATGTAACTCTGGTCTATTGCACATTCATCGTTCTGTTTTCACCATTTAATGCTACAAACTGGACAAAACAGAAAGATCTGCGCACTTCCAGCTCTATAGTATTTCGGTTAGTCTAAGAAGCCTCTCATGGTGTACCTGGTTTAGCCTTAGAGTCAGGTTCAGCTTTAGTCTCAGAGGGCTGCTCAGCCTTGGCCTCTGAACACAACAGGGATGACAATGAGATGAGCATACAGGACATTACAACATGGACATGCAATGCAATGCACGCACACGCACGCACACACACACACACACAAGTTGATGGCGTATCATAACACTGAACACAGATGACTACAACTTCAATGCACTAGTAGGCTTTGTCTTTCATAATGGGCATTCAGTAGTAGCTGCACAAGAGAGAGGGGTAAGTCAAGCATCTGCAACAATGCAAACCTGCACAATGAACATGCACTGCAGTCCTGCAAACCAGCAATTCAATCCTGCAAACCAGCACTGCAATCCACCAGCTCTATTACTCACTGCTGGCCTTAGTAGCTTGTGCCCCAGTACCCAACCCTTCTCCCCTTGGACTGGGGGGAGGGGGTCGTTTGGGGCTCTGGGTGACAGCGGGGATGGGGGCGGGGTTTAGGGTGGGGCTGCTTTGCTCAGGTCTTCCTGTCTCTTGAGCTTCCTCTGGCCTGGCTGCCTCAAAATCAGCTGGCGCTGGGACACAGGGCAGAGGGCACACTCATACAGGACACTACACACAGCAGCAGCAGCTCAGCTCAGCTCCCACAAACAGGACAGGACTAAGTGAATGTCTGTCTGACCACGCAGACAGACCCACAGAGATGAGAGAAACACCTCAGATGTATCAGATAAGAGGAAAGGTCAGGGTGTAGAAGGCCAAAGGATGGGGGAGAAGAGGCAGACAACAGGAAGAGGACAGTAGATAAGGGACAGATTATAAAGAGCAGTGAGGAGGACTGAAGACAGGTATGGCACGGGAGAAACAAAGGCATAAGGAGTAAACTAGAAAAGGAGAATTCTACCTGGTGGGGCTTCAGTCCTCTTTGGTTTAATGACAACTTTGGCCCCTCCTCCAAAAACAGCGGCCCACATGCGGTTGTTGAGAGGGTGTGCTGCCAGGCGGAAGAGTTCGTTGCTGCTGTGCGTGCCCAGGCCATGGATGAGCAGCGCCAGGTAGACCGCCACCACCGCCTCACACAGCAGTACGTTGAGCCTCGGCTGGTCCCCCTCTCTGGCTGATGCCACCAGAGAGATCAGGGACGACACGCCTGGAGAGAGAGACACACACACACACATTAACATGTAATTTACAATAAAGTGTCCACAGAATAACACTCTGTCTTGGTACAATACAGAACCCATTTGTGGAGCATTAGCTCAGATGGCGTGATACGTCTATCTTTCCATTTCCTTCCCAGAGGCCATGAAGCTCCTATTATAGAACACCATCTGCCCCTCTGCATAAACACAGACTGCCTGCTTTACTCCGCCGTCCCTCTCCCTCTGCTTTCATGTTCTCTCCTAACCGTTTTTGATGCTCACAACATTTTCCTTTGCTACATATTTTACAAGGATCATGGAATATGATTTCATTTTAAAGCTATAATCTAGTAAAAACTATTTCTCAGAGTATTTAATGTCAGTTGAATGAAGAGCCAGCCAATGACAGTGGAGATATAGTTGTTTCAAAAGGTTTCCCTGTATTCTCTGCCTCAAGCTCAGGGCTCTTTTCTCCTTCTCCTTCTGTGTGACTGTCTAGTTCACAAAAGGCCTTATAGACACTGAGAAGATGTGAATAGTTTAATCCTTTACATACAACTGCTTCACTTCCTGAGGTTATTGTTTAGAGGCTTGAACTTCAGCACTACACTCACTCAAGGTGAGGTTTCTGTTGACCAGCTGCTATGTCCAGAGACAAACCTGGTAGTGGTAGAGCTAGCCGGGGCTTTGTTACCTGGCCACTGTGCAGGAGCAGAGCTGGGAGTGACGTGCTCCTCGATGCTCTCTGTGCGGAGTCGTCTCCTCTCGCTGAGCAACAGGCCCTGGTACACCATCCCTGTAAACTGGTTGGCCTCCGCCTGGCTGCTGCAAAGCCAACACAAGAAAGGTAAACAGGGAGTCATGGCCATTCAGTGCATCGCTCTAGGTTGTTAATATACAGCAGTTAAAAAAAGGTTGCTCGGCTGGAGTAGAATGTATCTGGTGAGTCGTAAAGACCTTTTCCTTTGCAAAGCCTGTTGGACCTGTGGCACTGCATTGCAGAAGCACATAGGGTAGTCGTGGGTGAATGAAAGAAAGAAAGAGAGATGGAGAGAGAGACAGAGTACCTGTAACTGTGGCTGTCACACAGGGATTGATAGATGCAGGCGGACAGAGATGCTGCCAGTGTGTGCAAGGCATTCACCTGAAAGGGTTGAAAGACACACTTTACATTTCAATTATTCAACATGAGCTTCCATTTAAATGAACCATTTCAGATGACTGCTAGAGAGCATCCAACGGAGCACTAGACTTTTTTCTAAAACAAGTTGGATTCTTATATGAGGTCTGACCCGGTCATCCATGATGTTGGGGTGCGGCGGAGCCTCCATGTGGGTGATGGTGTGGAGGATGTCGTGGATGTGGTTGCTGAGGTGGAGAACGGGGTTGGCTATGACTGTCTTAGTGGGGGCGATGCTGGCTGATAGCAGGGGCAGTGTGGTAGGCAGAGGTAGGGGAGACTGCAGCTGCTTCACTGTAGTCTCCTACAGAGAGAGAGAGGAAGATGTGAATTTACTTTTGCTGAAGAATAATTGTGTGGCATTGACCCAGCAGAAGAATACAGAAGACACGTGTGTGTATAAATGTGTGTGCGTGTTTGTGCCTGCGTACCTGCTGGCTCTCCTGCAGAAGGAAGATGAGCTCCATGCGTACAGAGGTGACTCCTCCTCCCTTGGCTCCATGCAGGCTGCAGTAGGAGAGGAAGACCCTCAGCAGGGCCTGGTTCTTCCTCAGCCACGCCTTGCGCCTTTCAGAGTGCTGCTGCTTGGCCTGCAGACGGCGGCGCTCCATCTGGTGACGCTCATAGGCTCCGGCATCTGTACGCTCCAGGGCCTCGTCCGGTATGTCCACTGACCCCGCACGCTCGCCCCAGTGCTCCATCTCTGAACCCTCCTCCTTCCCCTCCACCTGTGTGTTAATAATAACTATGGTGAATAACCATGGTCAACTGGGAGGAGAAAAAACATAAGGTTGAATAGGCTACATCAAATATTATCAGTATGCACCTTGTAGTTGCAGATCTTGTGCATGGCTCCTATCTCCTTCTCCAGCCAGTTGTAGAGCTGGAAGCGGAGCTTCCCTCCATCCACCTCGTAGCCTGTGGCCAACGTACGCAGCTCCGTCATCAGGATTTTCAGACAGGCACGGAACTTCAACTGCTCTGCTATCACGTCCACCTCCGACTCACCCTGAAACAATTAATGAGAGTGAGTTAAAATAAAACATTTTGGGGGGTAATCTTTCAGGTATGTATGGTAACATGACCATACCTAGTTTCAAGTATTTGTAATTGTTCTAGTGGTTTCTAGCTACACTATGTTAATACTACCTGAGAGTTCTCTCTCTGCAGCCCAGGGCCGACACTCCCTTTGGATTCAGTCTCTGGTTTCTTCATGGTCAGACCTCCATCATCATCCTCATCTTCTTCATCATCCTCCTCCTTGTCTTCTCCCCAGTCCAGCTGCAGCCCCTCATCCTCCACCTTGACCATAGGCTGGCTCCAGTCCAGCACAGCTGTGTTATCGTTGGCTCCCCAGGCATGCGTAGGGGGTGTGGCGGAGCCCCAGTCCATGCCTCCCTGGGTGCCATTCTCCAGGGGCTGGCTTGAGTTCATGTTGGCCATGGAAGAACCTTTACTTAGGGACGAGGACCCAGATTTCTTGGTCACCTTGGGTATCTTGGAGAGCACCTCCAGGGCCAGGACTGGGCAGCCCACCTACAGAAGATTGGCATAAAGTCAAAACCAGCCACCAGCAACTGGACTGTCTAAACACTTCACATTCAGACATTGCTGTTTTTATCAGACAAAAAAAACAAGTATATAAAAAGTCCCATCTGTATCAGAAGAAGTGGACTGGAGTGTGCCGTATCGCTGAGACCCACTGTCACAATAAATTCAGCCCACCTTGAAGTGTGCGTTGGCGGTGGTGAAGAAGAGCTTGCGTTCTATGAGGTTGATCTCATCTGCGCTGCTCTTCTCAGCGGTGGATGCGAAGTGGCGACGGATGATCAGGGGGTGCGTCCTCAGGTAGTTATAGAAACTGAACACCACAGGGTTACACGACTTCACCATCACATCTGAGACAGAAGGATGATGAAAGAAGAAGGTGAGGAAAAAGAGAGGTCACTAGGACTTCTATCCTTTGGATCTTTTAGCACAGCACCCACTGCAAGTGATATGCATATTAACAAGCAAATAGGTTTCAGTGGGACCTGTCCCATCATACTGACTGAAACGTCTCCATAATTACAAAACAAACTGACCAGGGTTCTCGTCGTCCTCTTTGGGGATGCGCTCTAGCAGCGTGTCCAGGGCTCGGGTGTAGTCCTTCATGATCCAGAAGGCGATGCTGCGGAGGAAGGGGTCAGGGTGGAGTTTGGAGCAGTGGTAACCGCTGCCGTCTCTGTTACAGCCCAGGACCTTCTCATAGAGGAGGCCCTGGCAGGTGGACGAGCTCTCAAAATCAGCCTCGTACAGCCTGGCCACTATCATGGCTAACTGGAGATCCTCCATCTTCTCCAACAACACCTACACACCAAGGAGCAGCAGAGGAGAGGAGGGACTGGTTTACAACTCTCATTTCAAAAGTGGATGAAATGGTGTTGCAATAAAGTGAGCTGGCAGAGACTGAATTCTGCCTCAAAAGGTTTCACAGAAATGTAAGATATTTTGAGGTAGAGATTCCACTTGCCACGTGGTGCTGCAGCATAAGAAAAGCTAACACTTCTATACCCAGTTTTTGCCTTATCTGTGTGTTTTGACTGTGTGGTAAGGCAAACCCAAGCCAAGGCAAACTATGCAGGCTGTTTATGTATCTTATCAATGGGGTTTAGACTTCTCTCATGTGGTTTAAAGGCTCAGTGCAGGAGAATAGCCAGCTCTCTCAGCAACACACTACCGCACTGTTAGTGACATAGTAACATCATGTTTCTCTCTCTCACAGACACACCTTCACACCTTCTGTTGTATTTCCATAAAACAAGGCTATGCCAGTGCGAGGGCAATGAAAATCTGGAATAGACTCAACAGTTAAAAGCTATGGTATGGTCTGTGTATCTTTGTGTGATTGAGTGTAAATGTGTGTGTGTGTGTTGTTCACACCTCTATGGCATCTTTGAGTGATCCAGCCAGTAGGAAGAAGGCAGCGGACTGTTCAAAGCGCTGCTTGCCCAGCAGGGAAAAGGCATTTTTCAGAGCTGCCTTTCGCCAGCGATCTTCGCTGAAATTATTCTTGAAAAACGTAGTCATCTTCTCATCGTGCTGAGACCTGAGAGAAAAACCCCCACAGAGCTCGGTGTCACATAACGGTTCTGACGGGAACTTAAAATGAAAATGAAATAATAACTTAATACAAATGAATTCTACTGCGTTTAGAAACAGTCTCCCACCTGAAGAGACCCCACAGGACAGCCTTTTTCTTCATGGCCAAGTAGAACAGAGCAGCATCTAAAGGGTCGTTGTGTCTCTGGAACGCAGCTTTACCTATCTGATCACATAAATATCACAGTTATATTAAACGGTAGTTCCAGTTCCAGTCATGTTTCAAAGCTGCTGTAAAATGCACATCAAATCATCACTCATACCAATACTAATGTGTTGCAAATGCTGCATTCACGTCATATCGGAAGAAAATAATAATTTGTATTTATGAATTTGCAATCAACCATAAACAAACTGCAGCAGACATTACTCGCTTTTTGTAAGTAGACTTGATTGCATGTGTGACAATAACTGATCATATTAACTTTCATTATCTTTGACTGCCAACATCGGTGGATTCACTGCAGTGTTTGTCACTTGCGCTGACAAATTTTTTCTTCTATTTTCTCCAAATTTTGTCCTTGCCAATTCCCGATGTGCTCCGCGGTCCCTGTCGTTGTGCGAGCCCCCCAGTTGACCGGGGAGGGTGTAGACTACCACGCGTCTCCTCCAATACACCTGGAGTCACCAGCCACTTCTTTTCACCTGACAGCGAGGAGTTTTATTCCGTGAGAGCATAACGTGCGCAGAGGTTCACGCTATCTCCCCCAGTTTCCAGTTCATTGCATTTGTTTACATCTCTGTGCTAACATCTCGTGGTCAACTCTTCCAAATGAATCATTTTGAGGCTCGGCTTGCTGAGCTTGTTAGAGGATATCTGGAACTTTATGACTGATCAAACGGCTCTGAAACCCTCATAATCCCTCAACTGGCATGGAGTGTAAATAAACAGACAATGCCATGCAGCAGCGAGTATACACAAATAAATATGTGGCACCGTGTACGGTTGTGCTTCTATTTTGGGCAAGTTTGACTTTGCTGTTAGTATACCGCCGCCTTAAGGCATGACCTCTTGTGATTTATTGGTTCAATTCAGAAGCTGTCAATTGATCAACAAATCAAATGAATTGATACTGTGTGTGCAGCAGATGGAGAAGCAGCTTCCAATTTTCATGGTGTTCATGTACAGTGAATCCAGTCTACTATGGGGCTGGTCTGAGCTTGTCCCGGTACCTTCTCCACCATCTTGCGCAGTGTATTGATGTTGCGTATCCACCAGCCCGCTCCTACAGCCCTGAGCTCAGACCACTGGGGGTCGCCTCTCTGCATGGCCGGGATCATGTTCAGCATCTCCTCCTCTGCCTCCGAGTGGAAGGCCCATGCAAAGTGGCACGTTGACAGGCCTGCCACAGAGACAGAGACAGACAGACACAGAGAGAGACAGAGAGATCAAGATGTCTGGAAATCTGAATCTCTCTGACAAGATAGTGATAAAATAGTTATATAGAACAATGCGGCGACTCTAAAATCCTTTTTTGTGTCACAGTTCATTTCAGTACTCAGCAGGAGTATGTTGGTTGGTGTGTTTTACCCTGGTGGAGCAGCTGCATGCGGTAGAGGGGGGGCAGAGAGGTGAGCAGACAGTTATGAAGACGCATGGCCAGCAGGTACCTCAGTCCACACTCATCGAGAGCCTCGCCACCTACAGAAACACAACACCATGGAGCTCTGAACCTTTCCATGGTCCTTCCACAGAGCAGTAGATCACTCTATTGAAATGGTAGCATTTCTGCAAAGCCCTTTAAAAATCCAGTGTCACTCTAGTTCATGCGGTCCTGTCAGAGAGTATGTCTCTTGTCCCTGAACCTTCTTACCCTCTCTGTGCTTACTTAGCACTGGAACAACCTGCTAACGTCTTCCTCTCAAAAGACTAAATAAATATGATGGAAAATTTGAGGAAAAAGACAAAGATAAATATGTGCATTTGTCTTGTGGTGAATGAGTGCTGAGTGTGTTTAAATACAATTGAAGTGCAGTATTTATTTTTGTATTTTATTTTACCTTTATTTTACCAGGCAAGTCAATTAAGAACAAATTCTTATTTGCAATAACGGCCTGGCAAGAGGCAAAATACCTCCTGTGGGGATGGGATTCAAATTAGAGATGACATTAAACAAATAAAAATAATAAATAATAAAATTTTATAAAATTTTAAAAAAGTAAAAAGACGGACAGGACAGACAGACAGACAAAGAGAGACACATTGACAAAAACAAGGGAGCAGCAGATACATATACGGTCAGAGAGCAGGGTCAGCTACAGAATAACACCCCTGGGGCTGGTCGGTGTCTTGCTCAAGGGCACTTGAGCATGCTTGAGGATGCTTGCCGATCTGAGGGCTTGAACGCGGGTCATTCGGTTGAAGGATAGTCCCTCTTAACACTAGGGCACCCTACTGCCCCAAGCGACTATTGACAGATATTTAAACAGGCATACACGTGAGCATATAAACCAAACAATTCTGTGCACATTAGAGATGCAGAAG
>OMLI01031416.1:0-14295 GCA_900302605.1 Rondeletia loricata | reverse complement strand
GAGAGGTATATGTGTGTGTGTGTGTGTGTGTGTGTGTGTGTGTGTGTGTGTGGGTGTGTGTGTGTGTGTGTGTGTGTGTGTGTGTGTGTGTTTTCAGCTTCCTCTGCAGTGTCCTGATCTTTATGCTCGGCGAGAGGCGGTTGGACAGGGGGCGTATAGCTGTGGCGGAATTCATCCTGGGGTCAAATTGACCCTCTCTCCTGGATCACTTCTCTTTTGCTCTGCCAAGCCCTGGAGAAAACGGCAGAGGAGAGGGCTGGCAAGGTCGAGCATGCTGGGAAATAGGATGTTTAGAGTCAGTGCTCGGGTGCAAAGTGCAGAGATGGAAGGTGGCACTCCAAGAGCGCTCAGTCGGTGGTGGTGGTGTGTAGGACGCTGGCCGGAGGGAAAATGGCACAAGCACAAGAAGTAGGTAGAGGGCTGAACAATTATGCGCATACTGTCTCGACCTCGCATCAGTTTACCCTTGGTTTGTTTGGGGAATAAAGAGACAGGGCGGTGTTATCTGGCTATTGCTAATTGGATGTAAATGTTAATGCAATGAATCTTTCTCATTATGCACCCAGTACCTCTGCCCATGCTGGCAGAGAGAAAGGCACAATAAGCTGACGACCATGCCCATCACACCAACGCGTCTTCATCGCACTGACACTAGGGAGGGACCATTAGCACTAATTTGAGAAAAGATCCTACCAGTTAGACCTGGAGTGCTACAGAAGTGAACGGTGACGAGTTGGGCGATTAGTGTAAACACAGCTAGCACTCGCCCTAGAGCACCCGCAAGAGCTCATTACCGATTTTGTGTTTACAATTATGTAGCAAGCGCAAAACGGCGGCTTATTCCGGGGGACGGGCTGATTCCGTGTGTGGCAATCCGAGTGTACTCCGTGGACTTGCGGACTGGCCTTTCAGATGGCAACCTAAAGTGCTTTCTGCTCTTTGTACTTGTTATTAAATTAGAAAGAGTTTAGGGCGTCAGCTAATTGGTCTGAGTGTGGCATCTATTAGCATTGTGCTAGCATGTCCTGAAGCAGCCAGGCAGTGTGGCGAGCGACAAAGGCTGGATTCAAGGTGAAACACCGAACGGAACAGCTGATAGTTGTTCTGACAGGGCTCAGAGGACTCTTATCTCCCTCAGAAGGCTTTGAGAAAGGAAAAGTTATGGCTGCTGATTGAAAGGGTCTCTTCTCAGCATGAGGCACCAATAAGAGGGCGAGGACCGGCTTTCAACAGAGAGTCAACATGGGAAATCAATAGGGCATGGGTAGCGCCCCCTTGACTAATGGAGCGTACACACAGAAATCCTACATGGTCATGTGAGAGTGTGCAAGGTTAAACAGTATAGTGTATGAATAAATATAAACACACATGTGAACACACTGTATCCATATGTACACACATATATGACCTATATTTTACGGTACAAACGTAATAAACACACATACTATATGAAGGCTAGGTAGATGCATCCTTCTATCAATATATTGGGCATTTAAGCTCCCTGCTGCAGCAAATCCTTAATAGATTTTGCAAATCATAATAACTGTTACTTGAGCATAATTGTATAGCTAGATTCCATTTTTTGCTTCAAGGATACTGCTCTCATAGCTGTATAAAGCTCCCATAGAAAAACAGAGGCCCAGATTGACTTAACTACATCTGTTCATTGGCTACAAAGACTGAAGACACAATCAAGCCTACACCAACAAGTCTCAAAGCACATATGCTTCCTCATCTCAAAATGTGGTTTGGATAATTTTTTAAGTAGCACTGTCTGCAAGCTGTGTCATACGGTATGAAGAATACTAATCACAACAAATGCATAACTGATGAATTTCATCAACTCCTGTTGCAAATTTTTAAAATAAAGGCCACTGTTTAATGTAAGTAGCTCTATGATAATGTTATGTTTTATTCTTTATTCCTTATCAGGATCCCCATTAGCTGATGCCTCAGCGATCTCTAGTCTTCCTGGGGTCCACATGTTTACATTTGATCAGATGTTCTTATGTATTTCCATTCTTACTGGACATTCAGTGCATTGGAGTGAGTGTTTATGTTGTGTTCTATGTCTAATTATATATTCAGCACAATACAACACACAAAGTGTTCATAGTGTTCATTTTATGTCCTCTTGTCTGAAATATTAAGAAAATATGTATCATACTCGACCTATCACATCTCAATAGAATTGTAGGACGTTGTTAATACCATTCTAGTACTGTAAATACACACACACACACACACACACACACACACACACACACACACACACACACACACACACACACGTGTCCACAGAGGGAGCACAGCACTTACCAGCCAGGAGATACTGGTAGTACTGCACCAGATCTGAGGCCAGCACCAAGGGATGGTTGGAGTTGAAGGGTGGCTGCAGCTCGTTCCACTGTGGCGTCCTGTTCCAAAAACAAATCAATTATGGGAGTGAGTGCATATCATACGTAGAGAACATTTCACCCTGCTGGGCCTCAAATGGACTCTATTCCCCCAAGTGTGGTGATTCATGTGTGTAAGTGTCTGGAGTGCATATTGTACTGTGTGCATGTTGTCCAATAAAACCCTGATCACAGGGAATTGTGCCCTAGCATTGCTACACATGCTAGGATTTATGTCCTAGCATCACTATACATCTTATCCAAGCTAATGTTGTACAGTGTGTATTTTGAGTCCATATGTGTCTGTGTCCATTTCTATCTCAAGTTTTTTGGTTGGGATGAGTGGTTATAGAGATGTGTTATAGAGCTCTGTTAACGCTATTCCACTTTGTTTTAACTGTCAGTGCCGTTTTTACATTTAAGTCAAAATGAGTGGCCACAACGTGCATGGAAAGCAGCCACTTTGGAAAGGCACTGCTCTTTTTAGTGTTTTCTAAAGTTGAGAACAGTTTAACATTTTAGAGGAGACCACGTGACGTTAATCGTGGAAGAAAAGGTGAGGCTTTATAGTTTGTTGGAAGCTGACAGTTTACGACACCAACAACTAGAGTGAAAATCAAGAAATTATAGTACAGTTTGCTGGTAGTAGTAGCTACTGCACCTGGTCATTATGTGCGACCCAGTTTATCAAATTATCAGCACAAAATGCAGTTGAGGCAGTACTTTTTCTCCAATAAAGCAGAATATGTGAACACGGTCTTACCTTGCTAGAGTCCAGCAGGCCCTTGGACTGGTGCTGAGCTCCAAAGGTGTATCGTCGCTTATCTTCTGAGCTGTGCTGATTGGCCGAGGCTCCAGGACATGCTCGACCAAGTTACCGTAGCAACTGAGGATGTACAGCGAATCCACAACTGACTGTCTGGACTGATCTGTGAGGAGGTTGGGGGATGAAGATAGTGATGGAAATACTCCTTTGGCAACCAAATATGCTTATTATAATAATCAGGAAACAACTGCAGGTCAAAGACCAGTCTTAAAGGCAGTTAAACATTTATAAAGATTGGGTCTCCACCATTAAGCACATGGTCATGACCTTGCCAGAGTCATGTTTTGACTTTGCCAGAGTGGCTGTGTTCTGTAGTGACCTGCATGTTGTGTCTAGGAAGGAGGCTGACAGCAGCTGTGACCTTGGCCTCACCTTTTTCTCTTTTCATGTTGGGGTTGGTGATGAACCAGGAGCGAGAGGAAGCAAAGATGGCAGCCACACAGAACTCTCCTCCACTAGACTTGCTGGGTGAGATCTGAGGGGGCGGCTTAGCTTTGCTTCAGAGGGGAAAAGAGGAAACAGAGTGGAGATGAAGTGAAAATGGTAGCACAGTGGCTGGGGTCTTAAAGGTGCATATATCATCGTCAAATTAATTGTGATACCTTGGTTTAACATTAACAATTGAGACCATGGTGAAGACAATTGTTAACCTCTATGTTATGCCAGTGGTATTGTTAGTGCTACTGTTTCTCAAATCCATAAACCCTGTTGCTTCCTGTCCACCCTCCCCCTCCCTGGCACCTTTAGCTTTACAGGAGAGGATAAACATGTTGGAAGTGATTTGTCCCATCGGCCTTTCACTCCTTGCACCATGTACGATTGCCAGAAACTCTGAAACCTTTAGCTCCATTTGCGCTGGAAGAACAGCGCCCTCTTACTGTTTTGTCTCATAAAAGCATTCTAACTTTGTGCCGTAAAGCAATCCAGCAGATTTCTCACCAAATGCGACTCGACGAATGTAAAATGCAGTGTAGAGGCTGGTAGAGGCTGCCAATGTACTCGGCAATGGTCTCATTTGTTTACGGTAATTCTACTAATGTCTCAAAATTAATGCGGTAATGATTTATTGATGTTAAAATGCAATACTTAGCACCTTTAAGATCAAGATTTAAACACATGATGCTCGCCCTGTATAGAATAACAACCAGAAGGCAAGCTGATTTAGAAGCTGTGATGAGGGAGTTTTGAATGATTTTCAAGATGTATTACACACATGAGATGTAACATCTTAGAGGCAGGTATATGAAAATTACACAGCAACATCTGTAAACAAAAACAAAATTGCATCGCATGCAAGAAGCTAAGCAAGGGAAACGCTGAAATGTCTGCAAATAAAATATCCATATTAGTAGCAGAAAATGAGAAAATTAATTCTGCTCTGACACAAGTTTCACTGTACCCAAGTATGGAAAAATATGTATGTATGAAATATTCCAAAAATAATCAAAACCAGCCCAAAACTCAAAAGCATATGCCTTAAAAAATATTCTCGTGCTTGATTAATCCCTATATAAAATTCATCCATCATTGTAGATCATCCTCCAGTCTGAAATGGATTGTATGTATGAGAGACAGCTTCCATGTGGAAGAGAAGACGTGAGTGTGCTTCTGTCTGATGTCGGCATGGCCTGTATTGTTTGAACACTACAGTAAGTTGATGGTGTCGTAGCAATACATGCTACAGTCTGCACTTACGGTATATACAGGATGTTTTCCTATGAGAATAGACTACGTACATGAAACCTTAAACGCATGAATATGTACGTCTCCATTAAGACACACCACATGCACACACAGACTCACAAGTTCAGTGGATAAAATAACAGATACCATGAAAGTTATCGCTTGTTGGAACATGTACCTCATGACACCAGCCTCCCAGCTGCTTCCCCTGGCTGTCTCACTTTGTGTTAGCCACTGGAGAGAATTTATTGGGAGTTATTGGATTATTCAGCATGTCAGGACCATTTGAGAGGAAGCGGACACAGAAAGGGTTTTCAGCTGCGATAGGGCTCCCCATATGGAAATGATCAGAGAACAGTAGCGAGGTCTGGTATTATTGTCCAGCCTTATAACCAACCTGGACAGTAAAACGTGGCCACAGCAGATCAGGCATGAGGTGGGCTGATGGGTTGAGGACCCATGGTGGTGTCACACACTCCCAGAGGGGTGGTTAACCTTGACCTAGGGAAACCGCACTGGTATGGAGGCAACATACTCACTCATGTCTACACTCAAATGTTGGGAAGAAAGACAAGGCTAAAAAAGAAAAAAAATGGATGAAAAAGATAGACTAGACTGCGTAAAGTAATAATCCTCAACATTTTCATATAAATAAATGTCCATTTTGCTACTCTCTGTTGCCGATTGATATAATATAGTGATTCAACCTATACCCAGTTCATGAAAGCTTTCACATTTGCCGTTCTAAACACCCGGTGTCTGGTAGGTCTTTCCTGGGAAAAATCCGGATTGTTTGGAATAAACAGAAGAAGAACTGGGTAGTTAGCATGAGCAGCGACAGCCAACAAAGAAAAGAGCAGCATCTACAGAAACTCAGATTCATCAACAGAAAATCACCTCTGAGTGACCTCTGGGAAGTGCAGTGCAAAAACACTACAATGACCAGATAGCACCAAGCAGATGTTGCTAAAAAAAGAACAAAGATCTCATAGATTACAATTTTAATTTTACTCTACATGGCAAGCTGAGTATAAAACTAAATAAATGAACTATGCAATACATGTCCCGAAGCCTGTAGTCTAACAGTAATGCTTGTTGTAGTGGACTGTGTGTCCAGTAGTTCAACTAACTGTCCCACTACTAGGTGCTGAATGACCTGTTGCTGGCGAGACTCTCACTCTGTCGCTTCCCTTCAAACTGTCAGCGCCTCGTAAATTACTCCCTGGATGCAAAGAGATGTTGATGTCTTTGTTTGGCCAACAGCATGTGAATGAAGGATCGGGTAAAAGGAAGTGGTGGAAGAAGGTAGACAAAAGAAAGACCTCCACACAAGTTTAGAGGCATCTATTTATTAGTGTTGGAGGGGGGAAGGCTGAATAACCAAATATCTACAGTAAGCCGTGTCTGTGGAGGAAGATGGAGGGAGAGATTAAGTGACAGTCAGGATATTGCCTTGGCTAACTCCAGGGTGCCCTTGTCTTCTCCTAGCTCTTCCACAGGCCTGTTCGTCTGTCAGTGCATTCAGAAGATAAAGAATTAAACAAACAGGTCTGGATAGCTAGAGGTCCGTCAACTCAGAGGAAAACTTCCCCTTGCTGCACTCTTCCTCACACTGTCTCCCCTCTTCCATCTCCCAAACTCGACATCCCTGCATCAAAGTAATGCAGAAACAAAGTGGGAAAGACAAAATATGACATAAATCGTCTTTAAATACTCTTACTGTAATCCATTAAAGTGGAAATGGCTATAATCGTGGCAAATGGTAGGGGAATGGGGGAAATGAGGTATCCGTTAAGCGTAATTTATACTTCTGGGTCGAAACAACGGCGTAGCTATGCCGTAGGTCTTTCCGGTGCCGGCGTAGCCCGCAGAGGCTGCCGCCGTAGCTTACGTGCACCTCTCCAAAAATGTAACTGCGCGTAGGGCGACGAAAGACCGTAAGCACTGTGATTGGCCCGCTTCGTATTTCCTTCTATCTGTATCCGGTTGATGTCCGCCGATTTCGGCGTTGTAGCAGAATCAGCGAACTATAAATGCTCGCACCGCCGAAGCACCGACGCAGTATAATTTACGCTTTAGTCACAAGACACCATATAGCCTCAGTTCACTGCCCAAGAGAAGGAACAATATTCCCGACTTTGACTGTGTGGGAGTTCTGCAAAGTCTAGGGTCTTCTTTGGTGAGGTGTTTAATTGGTAAAAGCCCTGGTGTTCTGTCTCTCCCATTGCTGGAAAAAATTGTAAACCTCAAAGGCCCTGTGGTTGACCGGTTTCAATAACCCAGGAAACACAAATCCTATTTCAGAGGGGGTTGACGTTGGTTTTCAAGGTTGAAAGCTAGGGGTTGACGAATTTGCCACACAGCAACGTGTGCAGTGTAACGGAAGATATTTTAATCCCCCTCACTATCCTTCATGTTGTCTTTGGATGGAGAAAGGGCTTAAATAATAAATCTAGCAATAACAGTGTTTAAAATTGACAGGTTTTCTTGAAGTGAGAAGGCCCAATGACAAATCGGTGCGTAAAAGGCTTTAATGTGGCACAGCGGAGGGGAGATTATTATTTGGAGCCATGAGGCAGAACTGGCCAAGTTACAAGCACACATACTGACCTCACACACCTATATACACTAACGCAAGGCACATACACATACATAACTACAAACACACAAGTCTGTGATAGCAGGCTATAATAGTGGCTCCCCACCGTGGTCTCCCTAGCTGATGAGCTGGGTCTGGGACTCTTTGAAGAGGCCTCGGCTAGCGCTAAGCCTGCCAACAGGACCAAGGATCACAGTTCGGTCCTCGTCTCCTCTGAGTACAGTGACCGCTAAAGTTTATTCATCTGTGTTTTAAATCATCCTTTTCCCCTTGATCTCACTTGAAGTGGCTTGAAAGTGTTGAGGTTTCTGCCCTTGCAACAGAGAGGCAAAGCTCCAGCAGACGAGGGCCTAATTCTGGTCTCCATATGGAAGACAGCAACCATTTTTTTGGGGGGTGGAGTGGAGGGGGGGTTGGCAAACGGCAGTAAGTTACGAAAAATGTAACCCAATATCAATAAATTATGAAACATAAATATACTGAGTGGGAAACGAGAGTGGGGGGAGATGGATGTCACTAAACAGACGCCAAATCTCTTTTTTCTTCTCTCCCTCCACAAGATTTCCTTTTGTACTATTGCCTTTTAGCAGGGAGCAGCATCCATTTTCTCTGTAACTTTAATTCACTGAAAAGACTACTCGCATGTCATTTCCACTTTTAATTTAACAAATGAGGACTCTTGACTGAGCTAATAGCTTTTCCTCAAGGGCATAATTCAATCTGCGACATCAACCATCAAAGTCCCTTCGCATTACTATGTCCGGGGCTAACGTGAGGCGCCATCGAGGGGGGATGGAAGTCCAGTGGCAGCCTCCATTTATTTTCAGGGCCCTCGCAGTAAACAAATACGATAGAGCTGACTTGAGTTGGCCGTCCAGCGACAAAGAGCTGTGCGGTTGTCGGTGCATTGATACTGGGCCATATGGTTAATTTATATCAGAGAAGGAGCCAGTATTAAGACTGTGACCAGGAAGGGAGGGAGGGAGAGAGAGAGAGAGAGAGCGAGAGAGCGCAAGCTTTTGGGCAGTCATGTGGAGGACACATCCTTCAACGTCACATTTATTATTTTACAACAGCCCTTGCAAAACATAGGCAGCCTTGGGGCTGTGGCGAACAGACGGCACTAATGACGACCGCTGGGGAAACTCAGTAAACAGTGGAGGATGGGCATCAAATGTTCAAGGAGAAACTGACTTTTTACCTGATTCTATTCCTAACGTTCCACCTTGTGCGCCACACCAGGCAAATGAATGTATTCAATAGTCCTAGATGGTGGTTGGGTGTCATACTGTGCCAGTTATAATCAACAGCTTGGTGTGAGCTCATGTATTTGGTGAATGGGTAAGAGTCTCACACCACACACTTACATCCTCCCTCAGTTGTTTGAAATGGATGCTTAGAACATGGACATTGCCACTTAGAGAAGTGGAAATTCAAGGAGACATGGCATCCTGGAAACGGAAATATAATTTTTATTTATAAGTTTTATTTCTAAAGTCAGGGTCAGGGTAGTATCGAGCTTCCAGAAGGCATGCTTAAGCAAAAATTGACAAATGGACTGTCATACCTCACGTCTCAAGGCATACGCTGTTAGAGAAACAATATAGGTTTAACTAGCCCAAATTTGAGTGGAAGGCAGATATTGTAAGGGTCAAGATTTCCAATGCTAATGATGTGTAGCTTTGAAAAGCATACTCTCTGAAATCACTAAGGGCCTAGATGAAGCAAGAGGAATGAAGAGAGAAAGAAAAAAGCTTCAATTAAAATGTATGAGTGACTGCCCACAACAAAAGAAGAAACCCAAGACTTGGGGAAGGCACCACATGCTATTCATTTTCTAAAGTGAATGGAGTCGACAGGGAGGAGCTGGAGAGGAGGGAGCCAGGAAGGGAAAAGTTCACTTCACCGAGCCACTCAATCATCTCTCCATAAGTGACTCTGTCATAATGGGGCTTCTTTTAAAGGCTTGTAAGCATCTAATTTCACGAGACGGCGTTGACAAGAGACTCAGCTTCAGCCCCCACGAGAAAAGTCCACAGCTAGTGAATTCCTTGCGTAGGAAAATGCTTTGTTATGCTGAACTATGAAATGCATTCATTTCATAATGTTCCCTAATGTTCACTCCAGCTTAGGAAGTAATTTATAGATTTTTGAAATATCAAATTAGATGTTTTTGACACAAATAGGAGATGAGCATACATAAGTGACTACACTAAAGTATCTGTTGAGGTGAGGTGAAATTCTGTATTTGCTGGACAGTCTCGATGATCAGGAAGTAACATCCCTGGAATTCCGTGAGTCAAGAGTTATAATTAATTTAACAGCAAACTTCCAATATGCGGTTCACCAATAATCCTCTGCACAAGTAAATTTTTCCAGAGAAGGACGCAAATCACTCACTATATCATTATCCACTTACTTCATGTACAGTAAGGTGCACATTGAAATTAAAAACAAAGTAAACACATTGCTATTCCCACGAAGACACTATTCACAATAAGAAGACTGAGCACAATTCACTGCGTGCATACACATATCCGACTGACAAAAATGTAACCCAAGGGGGCAAAAAGAAAATTAGAACAACATGTGTTTTACACAAAGGCGTTATTCTTGGAAAAACATCATGTAGGGTGAAAGAGAGAAAGACAAGGAGAGAAAGATGTCATTTTGTAGTGGGAGGTTCAAAGAAACCACACGGCAACCAGACAAGACGTGCTATGCCATTTCCCAAACGCCTTATACCCCCTAGACTCCCACCTATGACATAGTATATTTTAATGTTTAGTTCCTTCCATAAAAAGATATGAGGCATCAATAAAAACATTTGGAACCATAACTCACAATACAGGATATCTGTATCAAATTGAATCAAAATCCTCTGTTCAGGTAAGCATTATATTAGCTCTAACACAACACATATTGAATCATCCTCCTACAAAAGGTCAACATCCACTTAAGCAGCACAAAAAAATCTAAGGATTTGCAAAAAAAAGAAAGAGGGAAAAAGAAGAAAAAAGTCTTCCATGGTATTTTTCCCCCTGAGGGATGACTGAACAAACTGTGCTGAATGTGTTGAAAGTATACTGGAGACAAATGAGAGGTAAAGGAGGTGGTATGCTGTGGCAGAGTATACAGTTGCATGCTGCCGAGGGAGCCGAGGAGGGGAGAAGCAAACTCACCATGGAGTTTTAATGGCAAAACATCCCGCCCCAAAGAGGTAGGGTCTTCATGAGAGGGTTGGGGAGGTGGGGTGAGGGAGGTGGAGGGGAGAGAAACACAGAAATAGATGGAAAAACCATTATTAAACTAGCACACTTGAGCAAACACACTTTTCATATTACATACTGTTTAAGTGCACAACACATATCAGGCAGGAAACAGAATGTCGGTGCACTAAGATGGATTTGAAAACCTGCGGGATGGCTCGATGATTCAACCGCTCAAGCTATTCTGTAAAGTGTGATACCATACATTTGGCAGATGCAGCATGTCCACAGACTTTGTTTTTTCTTCAGACATCCATCATGGTTTTTTTTCTTCTTAACTTTAAAGGAATCGGGTACATGAAGCAGAAATATGTAGCTCTGAATCCAACCGTGTAAATACGACACAGAAAAATGATGGGAAACAGTTTTGACTGTTGAGATTGAGAAAGAGTATGAATAGTTTATCCAATTTGTATAACAACTGGGGACACCAATACAACTAATAGCACTCAGGCACTGTTGAGACAAGGAGGTGTGTGTTTGCATGTGACTTATTTTTTTAGTGCGAGTGTGTATTTGTGGTTGTGCATTGTCTTGTGAGTGCGTGTGTGCGTGCCTGTTTGGAAGTGAGGGCGTGGGCAAATGTGTACTCACTGTGATTATGTTAACAAATGCATAGGGTGTGTGTGTCTAGGAGTCATCCAGAGTCTAGTGTCTTTTTAGTGTGTGTGTGTATTTCTGTCTCTATCTGTCAGTCTGTGCGTGTGTTTCTAGTGTTTACAAGACATTAGGAGTGGGAGTGTGTTCCTGTGTTTATTCTGTATGTCCAGAGATAGTGACAGAACTCCGTAAACAGTTTACAGTAAATAAGCCTTTTCCCAACAGCAATAAAGGTCCGATGAGACTGAACTCTGTCCCCGCGAGCCAACCTCCCCCAGTCATGAAAACAGGATCCCTGGCCAACCAAAGCACTCCACAGCACTTCTTTATTTTATCGCTTTCGCTGCATCCGCCTGGTCCCTCCAGATGATAGCATGGAGTCTCCAATTAGTCTTGGTACGTGGATGTGAAGAAAAATGCTCCTCCGGGAGAGAGGGAGCAACAACTTGCCCTGGAATGTCTTACTCCTGGAGCGCAAGTTGACAAATTAACATGCTGGTTGGTGTAATGGAGGCCTCTGGTAAAGGGCCACTTATCAAAGGGCATGGTGCGAGGTTAGTACAGCATTAGTGCTGGGGTCCTAGCTCCACTGAGTCTGGGGATGGGGGTGCAGGGTCTCTACACACTACTCTACCCTCTGCTGAGCCTATCAAACCTGCCGAGCCCCACTATGGGTCTCCAGCTGGGTAAATGGATGGACACCGATGGGAGACAAATGGAGTGGGGTGAGATCTCCATGGAGGAAATAAAGGTCAAGTAGGCCTTGGGGTTTAGATGATGCCTGTTTGAATTTCCCCTTCCTTGTTTCTTGGAGCTCCACTTGTAGCTCAGTGAAGGGAATTTATTGTTGGTGGTGGTTTACAGAAGAATGGGAGTTGATGGCATCTGAATCAATACATATAAATTTGGGAGAAGTGTAAATATTCAGTCAAAAGCAAAACTGGGACAGTGAAAAGTTGGGTGTTTTTGCTCATGGTTTATCATGGAGGCAGCCAATCAAGACCTACAGTCAAAAGTCACTACATATTCATCCTTTAATGCTAAGTCCATATTACAATGTGAATGTGTAAACAGTCAAAGTTAATAATTAAACAAACACGTTATTAATATTGATGCACTTATAGTGAGCCAGTGCCCATAAGTAGCTGTATTAAAGTCTCCTAACCCTAACCCTTTACCTAACCATCCCCATCATCAGCTTTTCGCTATAGACATTAAAGACAAGTTAAATGTATTGACTCAGGAAAACTGAACAGCATTAGTATATAACCTACAGTAAAAATGAAAAGATATACTCTGATACAAAAAGCCTGATGTTTAACCTCTACAAATGTGTGTTTCCAAACACACATGGTACTTTCCACAGTAAGACAATTTGCTTAATGCTTCCCTAAAAAACACAGGTCATGTTGATAACACAGGGCAGCTAAGATTGTGAGTGGATGTGTTGCTGTGAAGAGAGAGAGAGAGAGAGAGAGAGAGAGAGTATAATCGACCTGTGAGGGCGACGACCCCACTCCCGCAGAATAATCGTTCACACATTCATCTCTTAACCCGCTGGCCCTAATAGCTGCTCTGCAAGGGCCATTAAAAAGGGAGGGTATAGAGGTGATTTGTGCAAATGGTTTAGCCTTGTTAGCATGTCACATGTTCCAGAGGCGATGGAGGCTTGGACGCAATGCCACTAGCGCGCTGAGCTAAACCTAACCAGGTTCTTAAAGCCCATTTCCACCCCTGGTGTCATTAGGGCTCTATGAGACAATGGGCAAGCGGCCGGTCAGCTCATCCATAAGTATTACTGTAATCTGAGGGCCCATCTGTGGCAGGTCACAGGGTTTCACTCATTCTCTCTCTGTTTGTCTTTCTTTTTCCCTTGCCTGTGCTCAATCTGCATTTGCTCGAGAATGTGATCAGCAGGATTTGGTCAAGTGTCATGTTTTGTTTTGTGAGTGTCAACCTTTCCATTTTTATTTTTATTTTCACTTCTCTGTGTAATAGAACTGTGGACTGTGTGTGTGTGTGGATGGGATGAGTGTGAAATGGCTTTGGATATGCTGGCTTGCAAATGAAAAATGTTGACATTGCCAGACATCTAGAGATGTTCATTCTATCCTCAAAAAGCCCTGGTGACTGAGTGGAAAAGTGGACTTGCCTGGGACTTGCCCGGGGATAAATGTGGCAATGTTTGCACATTTCTCTCTCCTCTCACTCTGGTCCATCTTTACAAATACCGAGGCTGGAGAGCCCACTCATTCAAAGATAAAGTTCTGTCAGTGACATTTCACAAAGAGAGGATCTTTTGATGGGGACCAATTTCTTTTTGTGTCTCTCTTCCCTGGGATTTGATTCATCTAGGTCCAACCCTCGGCCAAAATTGGCAGGCAGAAAACAACAGGCAGGGTCAAAGCCGACACTCCTCTCCCTGTTCAGGACTCTCAGAGGAGACTTTGAGGACTAGCAGAAGCTTGGCTTTGCTCCTCCATCTCCACTCCCCGACCTAAACTCGTCTGGAGGGGGTTATCAGACGGATGCTGAGCCACATCCGACCTTACCTCCCAACTCCGACATGTGGAAAGCACCAGAAACAAAATCAAGAGGGGAGGGCTCCTCATGAACTCCTCTAAGCTTGTTGAGGTTTCTTTTGAAGGCAAAATATCTGGTTTTTGAAGACAAAACAAGTAGCCTTTGGCACATCTACAGACCACACATGTGCAAAGGCCCTTTGCACATGTGTGGTCTGTAGATGTGCCAGGTTCTACTACAGACCATAGAGCTGGGTGCAGGGGTCAGGACGGTATCCATGCACTCTGGCCAGGTGAGGTCAGAACAAAGGGTGTAGAAGCTTCATTGATATGTGTGTGTGTGTGTGTGTGTGTGTGTGTGTGTGTGTGTGTGTGTGTGTGTGTGTGTGTGTGTGTGTGT
>OMLI01031413.1:1442-25181 GCA_900302605.1 Rondeletia loricata | reverse complement strand
GAAATCTACACGCCATTGACGCTTGGCGGGTGTTAATTTTGTTCCCTGAATATAGGCCTATATCCTAATGTAACCTGATGCCAGGACCGTTTCGCGGACACGCTTTAATACAGGAGTCGTGCAACGACTGGGATTTACATTGGGAGAAAAGGGGAATTGTTTTTATTTATATTTTTTATTTTATTTTTTAAAATGTTTTTAAATAATTTTTATTTTTTTACATATAATCTTCCTGGGCAGGTGCACATCTTCCTGGGCGGGCCGCCCAGGTAGAGCCTATGTATGGGAAACACTGTACACACACCAAATTAAATCTTGGTGTTGGGTGTGATCTCTGGCAGGAAATGTTCTCAGTTGAGTGCACAGGAAGTGATGAATCAAACCTTAAGAGCAAAATGCAAAACTTGCTCCTAAACAGCAGCAAGCAAGTGATTCATTGAGAGGAAGCGGGACTTACCAACAATGTCTGAACCTCTTCACCACCTTCACCCCCACCAGCCACTAAGAAGAAATTATTTTTAACACCGTAATGAAGTTTGATAGTGCGCAGGTATAAAGTAGTGAAATGTCACCACCGACAGAATTACTGTGGCGACAGCACTGTAGTAAAGAGAGTAAAAAATTAAATAAATGCTGCCAGACACATAGTACATGAATGTATTGAAGTGTTCCTCATTAACTACAGATGTGATCACACACTCTATGGCATAAAAATTCAATCTCAGGAGGAAAAATACAGTACTGTGTACACTGTCCAGCTAATCCATATGATTTTTCTCTCTCCCATTTTAGGTTTGCATTTGTGATACCGCCAGTGGAGGCTCCTACCATCTCCATGCACTGTTGCCATCCTCCTCCCTCTCTGAGCCACAAGCAGGCAGTCTTCTCCTCCATGCTGTCGGCTCAGATCGCTCCGCTGACAGGCAGCCTCCACCGTATCCAGTGTAACATGAGGACCCACTTCCCTGACCTGAGGCTCATACAGTATGATTGTGGTAAGTTGTCAAGATGGTAAAGACCTATGAATTCAAGCTTATTCTACAGCTGTGCTTACTGTAAATCACTCTGGATGAGAGTCTCAGATAAATGGCATTAACATTATTAAACTGCTAATCTCAAAATCACAAAATATAGGACAATTATAAATTCCACAGTGACTGTGTGTCATTCTTAAAGAACAAGTAAACATGAAAAAAAAATGGTCTGAGAGGCAGAAGTGCTTATTGTACAAAGGGTTTCATTCCAAAATGTATTTCCATTTCGGGAAAAAGTCACTTGATGATCACTGCTCAATATTTCAAAAACGATTTATATGCTCTTAAATGTCGCCATTTTCTAACCAAAGGTATCAACTAAGAAATACCTGCATTCATATTCCATAGTGAACCAACACCAGCAATAATTTTATGAGAGTTGGGGAAAGATTTCAAATGGTAGATATCTCATTTTGGAATGAAACTCCCCTTATATTTATAAAGTGAAGTGAATACAGTATATAAAGTATAAGTGAATTTATCGGGCCTCTTGTCTCGTTAGCCACTTTATCTATTCTTGTCTGAGATAACCTGTGAATCATCTTATTAAAGAACCAATGCATTATAGAAAAGGTCAGTACAGTAAAAATATCTCAGAAATAAAAAAATACACATTTAAACACAGAAGTATTAACATACACTATTGACAATATACACAATTACACATTATAACCTAAGCAGAATTTCCTGATAACACTATACAATATACACTAACATAAGTACAGTATAAACATGACTACAGTATGGATGAAGTATGGATTATTATCGTTTTTTTTTTTTTTTTTTTGGTTAACCGACAATTAACCGATTAAGAGTGTCAGTTAATCGAAAGTAAAATTAACCGACATTGCACATCCCTATTGTATAGTAATATTAACCAGAATGATGAAGCATGGAATAAATCTGATCCTGTTCTTGGTGTGCATAAGCTCAGTTTCCATGGTAATGTTGCCAATAATAATATTTTTCATGTATACAGAGACATTTGTCAGTGGGATATGAAGATGTTTATGAACAGCAAATCGGATCCCAACTAGGACATGAGCTATTGTTTGGAATCCTTGGTGTGATTAAACTCATGTACAGGTACACTCATCGTGCATGTGCGTGTGTGTGTGTGTGCTTGTAGGTAAGCTGCAGACACTCCACACCCTGCTCCGGAAGCTGAAGACGGGAGGCCACCGGGTGCTGATCTTCACTCAGATGACGCGTATGCTGGATGTGCTGGAGCAGTTCCTCAACTACCATGGACACATCTACCTTCGGCTGGACGGCAGCACCCGTGTGGAGCAGAGACAGGTTAGCATTGACAGTATTTTCACATAATCAGATGTAAATGAAAATAGGATTTTTTTAATTTTTAATTTTTTGGGACACATTACTCCCATGCAGTTTCCTGATATCGTGTGCCATAGTGGTTGACTTTTAAAAGCACTACATTTACTGAAATTTATTACAGCAAAAAAGTATTTCACTACAATATTATAGCAAAAGAAAGTCAAGTAAAAATCCTTATTGTTATATCATTAGGGGAAATAGGGGTTTGGGAGACTCACTGTCTCTGAGGCTTATTCTCTGTGTATCTCTCCCTCTCTCCCCCTTCTTTCCTCCTTTAGGCCCTCATGGAGCGCTTCAACGCCGACCGGCGTATCTTCTGCTTCATTTTGTCGACCCGCAGCGGAGGCGTAGGAGTGAACCTGACCGGGGCCGACACGGTAGTGTTCTACGACAGCGACTGGAACCCCACCATGGACGCCCAGGCACAGGACCGCTGCCACCGCATCGGCCAGACCCGAGACGTCCACATCTACAGGTACTGTGACCACGCTGCTGTTGCCTCTGATTTACACTGATTAGTGATCACAACAGTGCATTTACATAGGCAACACTAAACAAGACATCAAGACAGACTAAGCAAAGGGACAAATAGACAGGGAATAGACACGTTTTACATGTATACAATCGCTGTGAACAGTTAGACCCAGTTAAGAATAGATATAAGGCAACTTCGTTCTTTTCTCCTTTCTTGTCATTTTTTTGTGCTCACTGTAGTAATAGCACATGGGATCGTTATGACCTTTGTCATGTCATCCCCACTCTCCTTTCCATCTCTCCTTTCCGCTGTCAGTTACACCTTTTTAATTTTAAATTTTGTTTTAGTAGCATTTCAGTTTTATTAGATGATGTACTGTGGAGAGACAGGAAAGATGGGAGTGAGAGAAAGAGGGGATGGTATGTGATAAAACAACATAATAATCAATGTTCTTTCTCCTCCTCTTCAGGCTGATCAGCGAGCGCACGGTGGAGGAGAACATTCTAAAGAAAGCCAACCAGAAGAGGTTGCTGGGAGATATGGCTATTGAAGGAGGAAATTTCACCACCGCCTTCTTCAAAGAGGTAGGAGTTTACTGAGGGCATTTGCACAAATTTAACAAGCAGGGTGGTTAGCAGGTAAACATGCATTCTATAATTAAGATGGAGAGCACATGCAAAGAAGTGCCTGTGGATGCACCGATCAGGTTTTCTGGAGCCGATTGTGATTGCTGTTTTTTTAAAACTGTGATTGGACTATCTCCGATCGCCGATGCATTTTACCCAGACTTTCTACTGACAACGGCACATCGTAGAAAAGTGCACAGCAAGCGTAAATAGTAAAATTCAAATATAGCACTGTGTTTATCAGATTGTCTGTCTTATGGCTGCATGACATAGGTGGCCTGTCCATGTGTAAATAAACCATAGGTTTTATCCAAACAGTAATTACATGTTAGTAGTGTGTGTGCTTGATGACTGAGGTGCTTACTCACCTATTGCCACTGGTAGCGCACAAAAAGGTCTTCATTGCAGCAGCACAGGCTCTGCCTTCTGTCCAATATATTGACCTGGTTCTAATCTAATATCATAGGCTGTGAAATTCAAACCACGTCAGAAATCAACTGTCAATGCCAGATGGACAACATACCTGCGCTACTAACGTTCTGCTGACTGCTGCAAATTGGCTCATAATTCTTACGACATATGTTCGACCACTTTCCTGATCCGGCAATTGAAACTTTTATGTCCCGCCACCATGATACATGGTATGCAGGAAATGATGTCGTCATGGTGGCATCTGTCTGTCTGCCTGTGTGTAGACGCATTGATGTGAACACAATAACTCAAGAACAATACATGATAGCAACTTCATACTAACACCACAGGTTCCCCCTACAAAGCAGATGATGTGATTAGATTTTGGAGCACCTTGCTGCATAAATGTGCATATTAATGAGGAAAAACAGATTTTCTTGAAACTACCATATCTCCATAATGCTTTAAGATTCTGAGTTCATATTAATACCGCCCTTGTATTATATGAAGACAAGTATGTTGACATAGAAATATTTGCTAATTGTTGCATTAATTAGCTTAATTAATGCCCTAATTAGCATAACTGGTTAGGCTTAATTTATCGTGGTGATTATGGTGGGACATTAGGCAACTCAAGTGCCTCTCACTGCCTTTTTTGATTGGGCAGTTGAAATGTTGATTGGCCGATCACTGATGACCTAATTTATAATGTTTATCAGCCGATTATGATCGGTGGTCAATTGACCGGTGCACCACTATCCATTCCCTCTCATATTCCTCAAATTGCCCCTGGAGGTAGACATCCTGCTGGCTTTGTTGCCCTCTGTGCTTTGTTGGTCAGTATGTAATACAAAGGAACACAATGAAACCAAATCTTTGACTTTCTTTTGTGTTGTTCTCAATTACTTTTTAAGCACGTGTCAAGTTTATTTGTATAGCCCTTAATCACAGTTAGTCTCAAAGGGCTTCACATCATTCATCATTTTGAAATTTGTCAAGTACATAAAACCACTCTCCTCTGTGTCGATTGTGTCTCATCTTCACTCTTTGTTCCTCAGCAAACCATTCGAGAGCTGTTTGATATGAACGATGGGGAGAAGAGAGAGGTGGCAGTGGAGCTATCAGTGCCCCAGGCTGAGGAGGAGGAGTCGTCGGTCAACAAACAGAGCACCACCATCCTGGAGCAGGTCAGACATAGCACATATGCTTACATAGAGCACATACATAGTCTGTTTACTCCCTCCATACCTTTTGGTGATGATTGGGACCAAAAACAGATTTTTTTCTGCGTCTTTTTGAAAATGAAATATGCAAGCCACGGGACTAAGTTGGATAATCTCCTTGTTGTTGTGTGCTTTGATGGTGTTTATTGAGGTATATTGGAACCATTTGTAAAATGTCTGTCCTTCTCATTTAAGAAAAGAATGGTATTATGCTATAGACAAATAAGTGGTGATAGGTCACAATTTTGTTAAATTGCAGTGTTTGTGGGGACATGTTGATTTTGAACTTCCAAATTGGACTGGTCTATTTAAGAACTGCTTTGAATCCAGCAGACTGGGGTTTAAGTAGATCATATCAAAACAGCCAAGGCTTTTGTTATCAGCATGGTGATATACAGATATACATATATACATAACCTGATCATCTTGAAACCAATCTTGCAGGCCCTGTGTCGTGCAGAGGATGAGGAGGATATAGTAGCAGCCTCCCAGGCCAAAGCAGAGCAGGTGGCAGAACTGGCTGAGTTCAATGAGAACATCCCATTGGACGACGGAGGGGAACAAGAGGAAGTGGAGGAGCTATCCAAGGCCGAACAGGAAATAGCTGCTCTGGTGGAACAGGTGAATGATCGTACAGTTTTGTGGGTGAATTGTTAATTGAAATCTGGGATAGAACATAAAGATTTGAAACTCTTGCATGGCAGCATTTCATATCTGTGATATTTATATAATCTCCATTCTGGCTTGTGAGAACAATTTGGTAGCAGCCCATGCAAAGAGGCACTGTTTGCAGCTAGCAGGCTAATACAGTTTCCATCCATGGTTGAAATAATTACAATAGCAGTGAATGGTTACTTTTACTGCCAGTTGCCAGGCAAGATATATCTCAGAAGTAACTCAATTGAGTTCAAATAGTAATTCTACCCAGGTCTGGTCTCTGAGCTAACACAACATAGACTGTACAGTAATGAAGCTGATACAAAGTTAACAAAACATATTCTCTGCCTACCTCCAGCTCACTCCCATTGAGCGCTACGCCATGAACTTCCTGGAAGCCTCATTGGAAGATGTGTGCAAAGAAGAGCTGAAGCAAGCTGAGGTAAGGCCACATCTTCCCTTTGTTTACAGTTTTAATTGAAATAACAGTTGTGTCCCATCAGCTCACCTTTTTAACAGTCTCATAATACATTTAAGTTTCCATTAAAGGCCAATCTTAAATCCAAAGCTTAACACGAATGTCCTACAGAACCAAAACATGAAACTGAAGACATTTTATCACTCTATTAAAAAAAAAACATAATTATATCACCTTTGCATAAATGTCATGCAAAATCTGCTCTGCCTGTGTGTGTGCGTCTAGGAGCAGGTGGAGGCTGCCAGGAAGGGCCTGGACCAGGCCAAGGAGGAGGGCCTAAAGCTCCACGCATCATCTGATGACGATGATGATGACTTCTTGTCACCACCAGCCTCTGTGGAGCCTGTTCAGCCGACTCCAACCCGCCGTGGCCGTAAACCCAAGGACAAGAGTGTCACCTCTACAAGGACCAGTGGTAGGCTGCGAGGGGCCTCCCCCGAACCTGAGCCTGACCCTCCCACCCCCAGAGAAGTGCCTGAGAGACTCCGCTTTGGTCTGAGAGGACGAGGAGCTGCCAAAGACATCGCTGCTGTGTCTACCACCCCGTCCCGCACAGACCATCACAAAACCTCCTCATCAACCAGGCTTCAAGATTCTTCCAAATCCTCAAAAGCCTCATCTCCTGCCAGAGATCATCAGACCGTCAAAACCAGGACTCTACCAAACCGCTCCCTCCCCAACCCAGTGCCTTCCACTGCCCCAACCTCTCCCCCTGGGGGGAAACCACAGACTGTTGGGGAGACGGACAGCACATATGCCTGCAGAGCAGAGAGGGAGGAGGAGAAGGAGGGGGAGAGGGGAGTGTCTGAGTCATCACCAGAGTCCAGCTGCCCAGTGGACCATCAGCTGTACTCCGCTCAGGCCAGAGATGATGACAGCAAAGACCAGGGCTCCCTGTCTCCCCCCTCGGCCAGCTACCGCTCACCTCGCAAGCGCCAGTCAGCTGATGGTGAGGTCCTGCGGGGCCTGGTTGAAGATTCCCCATCAGCCAAAGTCCTGCGGAAGCTCCCGGGGCGGCTGGTCACTGTGGTGGAGGAGAAGGAGCCCAGGAGGAGAAGGAGGAGAGGCAGCGGCACTGGAGGTGGAGGTTCTTCGGAGGAGACGACAATTGAGGAGCACACGGTCGTCGAACCCAGCAGAGACGACACACCACAGAGCTCTGACAGCAAAACTAAAGGGACCCTTACCAAATCTGCTCAGGACCAAGACTCTAGCCCTAACCTCTCTGCGCACCCCCAGCCTGTCAGAGGTTACCCCCCATACTCCCCACCCCATCTCTCTCCTGACATGCCTGTGCTGAGGAATCTTCCTGTACGACGCAGGCTGGAAACCGAGTCTCGCATGGCTGCCCAGCTGGGAGAGCAACAGCATCTGGGTAGGGGCAGGGGAGGGAACCAACCCAGGAAAATGGACATGCCACCAGGCAAAGACACCACCTCCATCTCCACAGAGTCCAGCGTGAATTCCGTTATGGTACCGGTGAAAAGAAAGAGGGGCCGGCCCCCTAAGACTCCCCCTAGAGTATCTGAGCCTGACTGCATGGTGTCCCCTCCCCCACAACCCACCTCACCAAGTGAGGAGGGGAGCCCCCCTCTCTCCCCAAAACGTAAGAGGGGTCGTCCCCGTAAAGACTCAATAACTGTGCCAGACACTGTTGGTGCAGGACAGAACTCTAAAAAAACTACTTCCACCACCACTACTGTTGTATCTGGCCCACTATCAAAGACTGCTGCTATCACAGAGCCAGGGGTCCTGTCTCCCCCCACTAAACCTAAGTCCCAGCCCCCTATAGCTGCTGTTGTCAGCACGAGTCAGGCCTCCCCATCTACCAAAGCTGAAGAATCAGACACTAAGACTGAGGTACCTGCCCCAGTTTCAGCCCCTGCTCCAAATCCAGCAATAGCCTCCACATCAAAAGCAGATCAAGCTTCCACACCAAGCACAGCCCAAGTCTCTGTTCCTATTAGAAGCCAAGCCCAAGTCCCTACACCCACTGCACCTGCACTCCTGGTCCCCTGTCCACCAAGCAATGTTAAGACATCTCCCTCAGCACTTCCCTTGGCAGTCTCCACATCAGCCCCAGCCCAAGTCGTTAGTTCAACTCCAGCTACAGTTCCAGGCCCAGCGACAAGACCAGCCCAAGTCTCCTCTGCACCCTCAGCCACTCTTCCCATAACTGCCTCTGTCCCAATCACTGGTACTCCAACTACCACAGCTCCAGCTCCTCCTACCACCACTGTCTCAACAGTTGTTCCAGCTGTAAAACCAACACTTTCCACAACTTCTAAAGTTCCTGTAGAGCCAAAACTTACAGCTCCTACAACAGTAAAAACAACTGTCCCAGAACCTGTCAAAACGACCACAGTTACCACACCAGCTCCTACCATACCCTCCAAACCATCCCCTGCATCATCTTCTGCCATGGCTGTCAAAGCAGTTCCAACATCTGTCCCTGCCACAACGAGCACAACAGCTGCTACCACAATCTCAAAAACAGTGAACCTTACACCAGCAGCCACCTCTACAGTGAAATCAGTTTCAACACCTGAAACTACTATTGTAAAGAAGGTGCCACCAGCCTCTGCTCTGCCCACCACAATCTCTACCCCAACCACTGTCACAACCACCCCAGCTGCCACCCGGACTGTCTCAGCCACCATATCATGCCCAACTACAGCCTCAGCCAAACTAGTCGCAACTTCTTCCCCCACTGCAGCAACGACTATGACAGCAACTACAGTAAAAACGTTCAAAGCAACTCCATCAACCCCAGCAAGGTCTAAAACAGTCCCCACCACAACCCCAGCCAAGTCTGTCACTGCTGCTTCTTCAGCACCAGTAAAGACAGTTGCAGCAACTACATCCTCTGCAGTAAATCAAGTTACAACTTCCCCAGCCCAAGCAAGGACTAATGTAACAACTACCAAAGTCCCTACCAAACCAGTCCCAACCTCACCAACAGCAAAAACTGTTACAGTGGCTACACAAGCCCCGGTAACAACTGTCACAGTGGCTACTGCATCCTCAGCAAAGTCTGTTTCTGTTCCTTCTCCAACTTGCACTCCTGATCCAGCCACGACAAAGTCTGTCAATGTAACTACCACAGCCCAGGCAAAGACGGTCACAGTAACTACATCGCTCCCAACAAAGGGAGTCACAGTAACAACCCCTTCAGCCCCAGCAAGGACAACACCTTCCAAACAACTCACAACTTCCACCCATGTCACAGCCGTTGCAAAGACTGTCATGATTACATCCCCAGTAAGAACTGCCACTGGTGCTACCCCAGCTCCAGTAAGGACCGTCACCGTAACTGACTCAGACCCAGCAAAGTCTATCACAGTTGCTACCACAAACATTGTCACAGTAACCACCCAAGCATCCATAGCCACAGCCACCCCTGTATCAGTATCCACAGTAGCAGCAACCACAGATGCCACAACCAAGACAGTTCCTGTTGCAACCACCACCCGAACTTCTGCAGTCATCTCCTCTCCAGTACACAACTCAGCCTCCACTGATGTTTCCCCAGAGTTGTCCACCCCGGCCCAGACACAGGCCCTGCCCCAGGTCCCCACACCTGCTCTTTCCGGTGTTTCATCTCCCATGGCTGGCTCAGAGCAGTCGTCTTTGGAGCCAACACGGAAAGAGTCTGCACCTAACAGAGGCCGAGAGAAAGTAACAGATATGGAAGTAGATGCTATGGAGGCTGAAGCAGGTATTGGGAAAGAGGTGCTTGACAAACAGGAGATCTGTAAGTCTCAGCCTAAAAAGAGAAAGGTGGAGAGTTCTTCAGAGGCCAAAGACTCTGTTCCTCCCCCTGCTCTATCCCTTCCTGACTCAAAGACCCCATTCGCTCCTGAGAAAGAAGAACCCAAGCAACAGGCGGTGGAGGAGAGTGTTGAAGACGAGAAAGTTCCCATTCAGAAAAGGTCCCTTAGTCGCCAGAGCAGTCAAGAGTCTGCTCGCTCCTCTTCGCCATCATCTGGTTGCTCTACATCCACTCTCACCCGTCATGCTCACCACAAGAGGACTTACGAGAATAGGCATCCTGCCAAGAGGAGGCGAGTGGATGTCACCTCTGAGGTGGGGAAGGAGGAGAAAAAGGAAGAGAAGGGGGAGAAGAGAGAGGAAGGCAATGATAAGGAGCTCACAGCTTCCTCTCGGAGAAGGCGATCCAGGTCTTCCTCGTCCTCCTCTGACTCTGACAACTGTGAGAGCAGGAAGGAGCGCCGTCTGACTCGCTCAGCCAAGCGTGGGCTACAGGACCAGGAGAAGGATAGAGAGAACAACCGGCAAGGAAAGAGGCCTGTGCGTAACTCTGACAGAAACGCATCAAACAATGCCACCACATCCACAGGTGGAGAGTCTGGCAGTGATACATCTTCTGTTAGGGTCACCAGGAAGTCTGTGGGATCTCAACCTGTACAAGACAGTAAACCTCAGACAAACAGTGTGCCCTCTTTGCCTCCTGAGCCAGAGGTTCTGGGGAAGAGGTGCTCAGCACTCAATGCAGCAGCCAAGCTCTTAGCCATGAAAGGCAGGGTGGACACCCCTGGCCACACTACCAGGAAAGACTCAGGGGCTAAGGCTGCCGGGACTTCCCCTGCCTCCTCCATTGACAAGAACCAAAAGCCTAAAAGCAAAAGTGTACCAGCCTCCCCTCAGAGCAACTCTGTAAACCTCAGTAACAATAAAGCCAGTGGCAGCAAACCCTCCACACTCACCCAGTCTAGCCGCTCTGCTTCCCGCTCCACCAGACAGTGCCCTGGTTCTCTTGTCCCACCCCTGGAAATGGAGTACAAGAGGTGTAAACCGGAGGAAAAGGAGAGGGGGAATAAGAAGCCCTCGGAGGGAAAGGAAGGGGAGGGAGAGGCACAGTCGTCCCGGGGCCACAGTGCCTGCAGCAGCATGAGCAGTGATGGAGAGGGCGATGGTGGGGGATGCAGCAGTAGAAGTCGGAGCAGCAGCAACAGCAGTCAACGTACCCCCAGTATCAGCTCTCAGAACACAGAGCCCAGAGAGTCCCGCTCCCGAGCCACCTCCTCTGGCAGCGAACGGGACCGCAGCTCGGAGCGGGCAAAGCGCAGAGACAAAAAGCAGGGGGAGGGCCAAGCGAGGGAGAGCAGGAAGGACCGCAGGCGATCTCAGAAGCTCTCGCAGGAAGTGAGCAGCAGTTCTGGAACCGAGGGGACACCGGACAGGGTGCTGCGCAGTGTTGCGGCACTGGCAGCGGCGCAGGCCCGGTCACCGGCAGCAAACACCCGCTCCTCCTCCAGTCAGCACCGTCACAACAAGACATGACGGGAGGGCTAGAGGAAAAAAATGGAAGAGGGAGAGAGTGTTGTAACAGAGCACTGTAGGAGAGCATGTCATGATCTCCAATGTTGCTGCTTTGTCTGCACTCTAATGAATGCAAGAGAACAGTGAGTGCTGCACAAGCCAGGGACCTCCCTGCCTCTTGGGCCCTCTCCCTTTCCAATTGGAGCTGGTCCCCTTGCCAGCTCAGCCATTGTCAGCTGGGGGAAGGCTCAGGGATGCCGGACTAAGAGGGGAAAAAGGTGGCACCATCGTAGTGCCCTCTGAATGGTTAGTGGTGTTAAGTCCTGAAAGGGAGAGATCATACAGACAGTGGTTAAATGCACCCCTGGGACTTGAGGGTGACAAAGGTGCAAGAGGTAATAAAGGCAAGTTGTTGTTAGTTCACATTATGTACTGTAATCATTTAAAAGACTGGAAAACTCAGATATGTGTTTAAGATGGGATTAGATTGCACCCTTTATTAGGGTTATAAATGAAACGTCATTTGTGCGACATTCAAAACAATACTTTTGAGTGACCAGTTGTATTGTAAGTTGGAGGTTTTAGAAGGTTTGGTTTTGAAAATTTTGTCAGCTGTCCTGACTATTGTTTCTTTGTAGTCAGTTGATAAGTTATGCATATTTTATTATTTCTTCCAGGGTATTAGGAAGAGAACAGATCTGTCAATGTGATCTTTGCTGCACTATGCTGGAGCTTGTCTTTGCTTGGGCCCCCTTTTCTTGTAATTTTCTGTCCATTGGACTCATTTTAAATCCAGCCTTGCATCTGTCATTTGCACATCTGATACGTGGCCCACAGCTTTTGAGTGCATTGTGTAGTTTTTACATCAACTTCAATCAATAGGTTCCTGGTACCTCACAATGTATCTCTGAAGCTCTAAATATGTCTGTCTGTTGAGCTTGTAAACTGTCTTCAAGACTTTACATCTTTTGCTCACTGGCAACACAAACCTGGGAGCAGCAGAATCTTTGTTTTCTTAACCATCCCAAAGCCAGTCATTGTTATGGTCCACCTTGTCATGTATTTATACTAAAAGGGCAATGAATTATTGTTATTGAAAATAAGAGTGCCTGTTTGGCCAAATGGATTTGAACCTGATTGCCTTGTGAAGTACCTGAAGCTGGGGTGGGGAACTTCTTGAGTTATTGACAAAAAAGAAAGTCCCTCCTGAAAAGCATCAAGGAAAGCACCCTGTGCATCAGTGCTACCAAATTCAGATTTTTATTTTTCAGCTGAATTTTTGTCACTATCACTTCATTGCCCTTCTTTCATGTAAAGTACTTGGACAAATTATGTGAATAAAAATACTGGTACAGTTCCAGATGACTCTGTAAATTGTCAATTTACTTTTGGACTTGGATTTGTCAAAGCTATTTTGAGCAGGGTGATATTTGAGGGGATGGGTAGTTTATGGTGATGGTCTTATTTTGATTTGTCTCTTTTCATTTGTTACATTCCTTTGTTCCCTTGTAATTCCACACAGTCTTACTTGAAAAATTAAGACAAAATGACAGTTGAATAAAAAGACCAAAAATTAGTTGCCATTTTTCATTGTGTGTTCTTGGAAGATGTTTTTTTTTAAATAGTGGATGTGGTACAGGTTAATAAATTGTCTCAAGATGGTTTTATCATGTATCAAGTTACAGCCTCGACACAATCAACCAAGTAGGCACTGGCGTCGTCATACACAGTACAACTTTGTTCACAAAGGTTAAGGGGCATCCAATATCTATACAAATGGCTGACTCCTTCACCTTAGAAAACTGCTGTATTTGGGAAATCTCTTAATTAATATTAATCTCTGTATTAATCTCACAATTAATACATGCTGCAAATTCATTTGAGGTACAAGTCACAAACTAAACCTCAAGTGTGGTCAACCAGTTTCCAGTTAAAATAGCACAGAGTGGATTTTTATTAAAGGCCCTATATGTAAATTGTTACTCTTACTGACACCGGTGGTCGTTAGGGGAACTGCGCTCCTGGCTCGTGCGTGCCCTGTGTGTGAGAGGCAGGCTCGGGAACGCGCATAACGTCACGTCCGGTAGATTTGCCGCGAAAACTCGGGAGTCCTCCACATTCCTGCTCATAGAGACTGAATGGCTGAACAGAGAGCCATTCAGCCACCAGCCACGCAGCTGGTCTCATTAGTTCTCATTAGTTACGGAGAATTCACTCATTGCCAATAAAAAACGCTTAATGAATGATAATTTCGGCCGAAAATGTAAATATAGGGCCTTTAAATTCCTAAAATTGTCTATTTTCTACTCTTACTCTGTGTAATAGCTAGCATGAGCAAACTAAAAATGAATAGTCTTGACCCCTGCCTTGTTGCTCTACCAGCTGATTTAAATGAGACGGGATATAATACTGTAGAACATGGCAATATTTTATTTAAAAACAATTCTACATTAAAATAAATGAGCCGAGTTTGATAAAAAAATTCAACAGCCATATTACACAGTAGCAACGTTCTCACTGCTCTGCCTTCATCCTTTTTCTTATCAGCTATTAGCTGTGCAGACAGCCACCTTCTCCACTTCCTAAGGAGATTGAGCGAGGAGGATTAAAGGGATTACTTGACATTTTTCTTCTCATTTGTCACATTGTGGTGCAAAGACGTTTCTATATTTGTGTTCCAGTGTCTCTAAAATGATTCTCTAGTTAGCTTAGCAGTGCCACATGGTTTCAACAAAGAATACTACTAAAAATGCTAACAAACTGAAGGACAAATATAGAGACTTTTGTGAAAACAATGTGACAAATTGGTTTAGAAAAATGACTAAATATGATTCAAAATGTCAAGGTATACATGTAAGGCTAAGCCATGGATACAGCATCATGGCTTAAACATTGCTTTTGGATTTCAAATTTATATAAAAAATATATAAAAACTAAGAGTTCTCAAGGCAGAATCACAGAACAGTTACAGCACACACTCCATCCCTTCTTGACAATATTAGTGCACTACATCATGATCTCAGTTTAGCCCTTTGAACTGTCCAACATACAAGAGACGTTAATTAAAAGAGAAGGCACAGATATGAAAACTCTTCAAAAAGGATTCCATGTATTGTTGCTGTGGAAGAACTATTCACATAACAGCTTACACAACAATGTTCAAAATATAAATAAACACTTGTGGAAATAGGACAAATAAGGGGGGCCTTGGGCCAGTCATTGCAGTGCTTGTAGGAGTCCCAAAAAAAGAAAAGAAAAAGATCAACTCATGGGGCTGGTAATTCCACATAAAAGCTTCTGTATTTACACTGGTTACATGAATGCAGTTTGAGACACCTTTCAAGTTTTTAAATCAACTGCATAAAGTATGTCTTAATTACTCACCAACTAATGTACAATTATATTAGTTATTTATATGACTGTAAAAAGAAGTCCTGCTTTATAAAATTGTTATTCACTTTTCTAATTAATTTATAAACAATAATGTAACAAGAATCAACAGTTTTCCTGAGTACAGTATGATCAGCGCCAGTGTTGGTTTCCAATACTGCATTCTTCCTTGCTCACACTTTTTTTTCCTTTGTTTTTTGTGGGAGGGGGGGCATTGACGTAACAGTTCACAGACTTTCTCATGGTCTTTGTGGTGCATCTGCAGACCCGAGTCTGACAGAGAGATTCCATAAGCCAGCAACATTACCTCTTGGCAAGTGTAAGTGCGGGCAAGATTGTAGTCATTTGTGTGTGTATACATGCATGCCTGCATGTCAGTCTGTGAGTGGGTGCTAGTTAAAAAGTCTTGACAAAAAGAGAAGACATCTCTTCTTAAAAAAGGCCCAATGGCAGGACGAGGGTTAGAGGAAGACTGTGGAAAACGAAAAAGGCAGACTTGTATGTATAATCCATTGACTTAATTCACCTACATCCTGTGGGGTTGAAAATGTAGTTGTTATTCTATACATGAAAGAGAATTTTGCACCCATAGCGTGCATCTGCCAATGCTATCTAGAGCCAACTCACATTGCTGGGTCTCAGCCACTGAAGGTGGTGACCAACGAGATGACTAGGATAACGATGAGGATGGCGACACATACAGCGATCCACATTTTTTTCTGCACGAAGAGAGAGAGAAATAGGTTAAACAGCAAATACAACCATAATCAATTGGGTATTACCAAAACGTTTAATGGGTCAAACCATTGTACCTTCCGTGCTTTCTGTTGATATGTGACTGCTTTCTCCGTGTCTACCTTTGCTTTTTCCACAAAGTTGGTGGACTGCATGATGTTTGTTTCAATGCGGTCAACCATCTCCCCCTGCGTGAGACAAATGTCAGAGTCAGACCCTCTTAAAACACAATCAAACCAACAAAACTTCTCAAAGTTGCATTACCTGAGCCTCCACCTCCATAGCCAAGTACTGGAACATGTCATGCAGGTCTCTGATGCTCCTCTCTAGTTTCAGGATCTCATCATGCCGTGACTCAATCTCATTCAGAGCCTGCTTGGTGGCTTTAGCATCAATCAAGATCTGTATACCATGGTGCAGATATCATATTGATTAGCTGTAGTGCATAACATGTCAGTCACACAGCAGAAAGTCAACATTCAGCAGGTTCCAGGGTCACATCTAGTGTAGCTAGAGTACACATCAAAAGCAAACAGGACTCTTTAGGGTTTACGCTAACAGCTATGGGAATGCTAAAGAGATACCTAGGGGCGGCACATCCATTTTCTTTGACATGCTTACCAAATCTGTTGTCCAGTTTGATCAATAAGAGTGGCAACAACAAAGCAAATCTGTGACCATTTAACACATGCCATTTGTAGCCATTACTAGTAGTAATGTAATACAATTGTTTAGTGTTGTGTAGTCACAGACAACACGGGTTGATGAGAAGGTAGTTGCAGGTAGTTTCTCTTGTGGTTACAGGTAGGCAGTTGGCTTTTATCGTGAAAGGAAAGTGTGCTCACATTTTGTGTGAAAACATCCGTCTGTCCACTTTCGAGCATAACTTCCAGCTCCTCGTCTGTTACGTTGGTGCCAGCTAAAGGGAAAAGTACATTATATTAGTGTTTTGGATACAGGATGTTCATGTTTGGAAGGTTTAGAGAAATGTCACAGGAGTATGCTATTGCTATTCTGTCAACAAAGACTATGATGAGGAAAATCTTCTGTCCCATGATATTTGAAATTATTTTACTTTATTCTAGTATTGATGAAACTATAATGAAACGAAGTTGCTCTGCCCATTCTACGATATCATAGTGATACCATTAAGAATTCTCTCCTCAGTATCTGTGCTTGGAGCTGGCATATTATTATTATTTATTTATTATTTTCCTCTACAGCATAGTACGGTCACATGATGTTTTTTATTACTTGTACTTGACTGATTAAATGTAATGTTTCTGACATTATTTAAAAAATAAATAAATAAAAAGACTTTCATTTTATAAGGTTGAGGGTAGAGTTCAAAAACAGATTTTTTTTTTTAAGTTGCAAATGTAATCTACACTAAAAGAATGGTGCTATTTCTTCTATTCCAAGACTGAAATGTTGAAGTGCATGTATTTTCAAAGGCTACAATTTTATTATTTTGTTGACTAAAATCATAGGCCATTTTAGTCAGTAAATAATTGACTAATCAATCAATAATCAATATGCCATGAATAAAATATGACTAAATTTAAAGGCTATTTGTCAAAATAGAAAGACTATGACTAAACTAAAAAATGCTGTGAAAATTAACACTGATGGCACTTTATTAGACAGTATATAGTAGAAAGTGAAAGCGAGGGAAAGGAAATGACGTGACAAATGTCATGAGATGGACTAAAACCCATGATGTTGCAACATATGCCCCAGCATACTGAGCCACGAGGATGCCTCAACAAGGGATGTGATCAGGAAAACAGTGATCCCCCATAAGAAATTAGTTCTAGGACCAAAAATCTAAAATGCTTAAAAAAATGAAAACAAAAAAACACTAAAAAACTAAACAAAAAACCAGTCACATCTCTGCCCATCCCTACTTACTGATTTTGAGTTGCCTCTGTATCCTCTCCACGTTACGATCTCTGTACTGAGACTGGATGGTGTTACAGTGACCCATCAACTCCACAAACTCCCTGGACAAGACACCATGCTAGAGACAGAGGGAAAACAATTGGTCCACGACACTATACTTTACGTTAACTTAAAGCTCAAGGTCCTAACCTGAATCAAAATGTCACCAGAATGGTAAAAGCCCTCACCTAAACCTTCATTCTCAAATTGACTGACAGCGCTCCTCACACAAGGACTCAACAACATACGGCAATCACTCACAAAGTCTAAATCTGTTCTGAATGTGTCAACGGTTAGTTTGCTTTTTTTGACATTGACATTGGAGTAATTATATATATTTTAAGTTGTGATGAGATGATTAAGTTGTGGAAAAACGTTTTTTCTATTTACAAGTTATGTCCTTTAAGAGAGTAAGAGCAACCTGGTTGATCTGTTACAGAGAATTCCACCCTAGGGCATTAAGGTCTAACAACAAGTAAAGGCGCAACCTGGGTCCGGTGCATCCTCATGTTTATGGATACATATTTGCCGTCATCCTCTCCTTTCTTGGGTTCAACGGCTGCAAAAAAATAAGTGAGTTTGATGAGTATAACTCAAGTGACTCGTGAACAGCAAATAAACAACATTGTCTCCAACACTGATCCATCATACTGGATTAAAGTTATTTCAACTGTTGGCTAATAATACTCACTCTTCAGTTTTTTTTGGATCTGGGTCGCCATTGTTTTTATCTCCTCTCGAAGGGTCTGGAGCTGTTTCTTCATACCTAACCCGAGAGGAAAACACCATATTCAGCAACCAAATGCCCTGTATGAGACTATGTGTGTGCCCTGTGTGTGTGATGAGATGCCAATCCTTAGAATTTGCTCAGTTGAAAAAGACATGCAACTTGATTTGTAGGCCAGGGATTCGGCACAACACACACTCACATTCCCTGTGAGAAAACAAAAGCACTGATTGGCAAGTTTGAAACTATAGTAACCAATAATGTGTGCAAATTTACATGAGACTTAATTCATTCAAATCCTATCAATTAGTTTGTTGACTTTAACCAGCTTTGAGCACTTGGTGGGCAGGTTTTGCACTTATGGATATGACCTCTAGTGGTACCTAAACTCTGACCGACAGATACATGTACCAACATAGCCAGCTACTTACTATCCTCTGGTAGTGCCACACCCAGCACAGTTTTCTGCTTGTTCTCAAGGTCAGCCACCTTTTTTTTGAGAGTCTCCAGTCCCTCACGAATTTCTTGCACCTAAGGAGGGTAAAGAAGTTGCGTTTTAGGATTTATAGGCAACAGCATAGTTATTGACCTCACCTCCCACATCTTACATAATAACACAGATGCATAAAATATGGCATTATGGCACACATGACAGTATGGCAATAACTTCAGCGCCTTATTCATGTGAGTCCACTTTACGACATCTGATCCATGTTGACAAAATAAACTTAGAAAAGCCACAACATAACAGACAGCATCATGTCCATGTTCTTCTACCAGCACTTCTACTTCACAATGTCAACAATAATAACACCAAATGTAATGTTTATCCTCAAAACAGGAGCATTGTGAGCCAAGCAATATTAAGAGTAACTTCACCTTTCTGAAAAAGACTTCATTCTCCTTGTCCTCCTTCGCTGAAGCGCTCCCAGGCTTCATCATCAATGCTCTGCCCTCCTCATCCTCATCTGAGCACTCAGCATTCTGCTGAGTTTGACATTGTGGAGAAAACGTGCATGGTGAGTATTTTGTCATTTGAAGCAGAGCAGAATAGACTATAGCCCCAGCCCAGTCTGGCCTGGCACATCCTCTTACGAACATTCACAAATTGATTGAAACGGAAGTTGCGAATGCCATGTAGCTTAAGTTGACATGCAAACTGCTGAACAGTGTTATCTTGATCAATGAATGATATCCCTTCTCGTTCAAAGTTGTCAAGGCGGAAACATCGACGTTAGCGGACGTTACTTTATGGCAGGGGTGAACTTAGCCAAGTTAGCAGGATAGCGTGCTATTGCTAACGTTAGCCATTTTCTTTGAAACTTACATTTCCTAATTCTTTAGTTCGGTCCCGCATCTTCAAAGCAATGCAAATAGCAAGCTGGACACCAAGATATCCGAAACGCTGTGATACTAAGCCACAGTATGGAAAAACTTTCTCAAAGAGCGAAGACTGTGAACTTTCTTCTAAGTGTCATTCAACAACCAAACTGCAACACTTCCTCTGATATATTCAAACAGTGGACATGCGCATTAATGACATTTTAGCGCCCCCTGCCGGAGTGGAATATAAATGCATGGCAGACTGGCGCACAACCCAGCAATATGAAATCCTGTAGTTTACGGTCAATCTCCTTGAATGCCCATGTTTAACCAACACATACCTACACTGTATCTCTCGTATGTTTACCTTCGATGCTGTTTTATACTGCGGACTTAGTGTTTTTCCCCCCCATACAAATATTTACATTGAAATATGTGGAGTAAGGTGACATATCCAAATAATGGGCTAAACCTATCTTCCATATCGTCACGATGCATGTATCGGCTAGACTACATCTTTGAATTGACATCGCATTCCTGCTTCTATAGGTCAAAGATCACTGGTATAGCTGCATAACGATCTTGTAATTGTACACTCTACTCTCATAGCCACAAGATGATGCTATTTGCCTGCAGAAAGGATAGTTGCACCAAGCCTATACCAGTTTCCATCAGGTTGTAGTTTACGTCAGTTTTGCTTTTAGTTTACATTAAGTTAGCCTACATGATATCAGGACTATTAAAATTTAGCCAAATTAATCTTTTAAAGCATAAGCGTAGTAGCCTACCATCAACTGAACTTGAAACTGACTGGAGTCCAGTTGGATAAGCTACAATGAAATATTGAAATGTAGGCTTATAGAAATTTTCCTTATGCGGCTTATAAATGCAGTAGTATTGGATACGGAAAAGGAAATGATATTAATAGTCATATTTCATGTGGTATTTAATTCTGATAATAAACCTGCAGCACTTTCAATCAATAAATGTGGCTCATACACTATTGCATAGGGCAACCATTTGATGCTGCTGTGAGGACATTTAACATAAACTACTTTAAACCTTTTTAAGCTTTGTTGAGTAGCTAAATCAATAATAATTGAACTGGGTCATAATTGTCATACATTTGTAGTCTAAATAAACTGCATTTCCCATAGTGCACCAGTGGAGAGCGTCGTGTCGTGAGCTGTCACTCCGCTCGGGGAGAAATTGGTTCAGCATCTCTGGAGCAGCGGAGTGGATGATAGAGACCTCAACAAAATGAGTAGAAATTAGCTCACAGATTTGTGTTTATTTGTGATTTCCCACAGCGATGCAAAACTCGGATGTTTAAAGAGAGCCGTCTCGTCTGCCATCTCTGTGGAGATCTGACTCTCTGTCAGTGAGATATGTGGAGTGGCTCTACCGCTCGGTGTTAACGCAGAAAAACACAAGATGAAGAAGCAATTCAATCGAATGAGACAGCTCGCCAACCAAACAGTGGGCAGGTAAGAGCAACATTATGAAAGGGGATGTGTTCACGGCAGAGGGCTGGAGGACCTCCAGAGAGATGGACGCATCCTGACTCGAATAGATATGGATGTGTAGCCTCAACATATTTTAGCCTGCCATTCGTTCACATGCTCGGCTATTGTCGCTGCTCAGTGGTTTGATTTGCACAATGTATTAACTCGCACTGTCGGTCGCAGTTGCAGTATCAACGTTGTATGTTTGATTGAGCTCAGCAGGGACGAGCGCATCCGCACACAAATGAGGAGAGAGCGGATGAGACTGTGGTACCCAAGGACCAGGGGTGCCCACTGTCCAGACTGCCATCCGAATCCGAATCATGTAGCCTCGGGCAACCAGTTACACCCGGTCACTGTGGAAATGACTGTAATAAACTAACTAATACTAGGGTCAGTCCCCCAAACCAAATCACTTTTGTTCGTTTCAAGCTTCAGAAAAAGCTTTTTAATCCTGTAAATTAGAATGGAAGAGTTCCACTTTAATGCTTTACAGTTTACATACCAATCAAACATGGTGACAATGTCATGGTTGGTGGCAAGATTAATGCAGGAGTAATAAATCCTAGTAAAGGGCATCTTGACTGCATGAGGCTGCATGAGACAAACCGTAAAGTGGAACGTGCATACAAATGCACAGTTACTAAAGATGAATTTGCTTATATAGTCCATGTTTATGTGATGGTGATTTTTTTATCAGTGGTACCGTATTTCCTGTAATGCTTGATGCTACAGATTCTTCCATCTATTTTCACCCAGAGACCCAAATGAGGATTTCAGTCTCTCACCTGGGACCCCAGGCTCACTCAAATATTTTACTTATTTTATTATGTGGGCAGCCACTAGCAGTAGGCACATGATCCATTTGGGACCCATTTTTAGTTTGAAAAACATGGTTTATGCCTCTTTTTCAAGACGCAAAGTGCAACTTGATACCTATGTGGTCAGTGTTGTGGCAGTTTTACTGGTGTCGTATCTTCTGTAAGCCCTCCAGCCAGATTGGATTGTTGTGACGAGGAATCCAGTGATCAAGTGCAGTTAAAGAGGAGTAGGCTAGCTCCAGCTCACTTCCCAATAGGAGTCAGGTGTTGAGTCTTTGTCTCTCCTTCTATTTGTCAACCCCACCCTTCCCTCATAACTGAAAGTCAATGTCAGGTGTCAACACTGTGCCTTTGGTGACCTGGATAGAGTCTTGTTTTACCCTTTGTAATTATTGCATGACCCTAAAACAGAACACAATCAATGTCGAGTTTGTTTCAGCTCAGTCGACGTCTACAAAGTCAGAGGGTTGATTTGTGGGTTGACAACCAGAAGAACTCGTTCCAGCTCCCAGGTTCATTATAAGGCGTAGATTGCTGTGGTGTTGTAAGTACGCTATAACCAGAGCTGTTTGTTTTTGGTTGGCTGACAGTAGTAACTGATGACGCTGGCACACAGAGAGGATTTTGTGTCTATCCTGTACCTCGCTCACTCACGCTCAGACTGCGGTGAGAGAAGCTGATACAGGCACTGATCAATGAAAAAGGAATTACTGTTGCTGACGCTCAACAGAGTGGACTTGGCAGGTGTAACAGGAAACCCTGGTGGTCATTTACCCAGTTCTAAAAGGTGACTGGAACTCACTGGAATCGTGGCTTACTGGGACTTATGGGACAAAATACGTATTGCCCTGTAACATATAAAACCAACCAATTATTCATAAATATATAAGTGTGTGTGTGTGTGTGTGTGTGTGTGTGTGTGTGTGTGTGTGTGTGTGTGTGTGCTTGTTTACTTCCCTCGTCTGCCTGAGAGCTGGAGCGCTGTAGCCCACTGAGGCGTAACATCCCGGTAATGAGTTCTAACCTGCATCCTAAGAAGTGGAACAGCAGGTGCAATTAGTCATATTTAGAGGGTAGAGACTCCAACACGACTCCTGACTGCTGGCCATACAGGTAATTGGAGATGTTTCCATGACCTTGGCAGCCTGTATCACCTGGTTTGTCTTGAGGCTCGCAGACACCAACCAACTGTGCCTTCGTCGTAGGCTCTAGCTGTTGTTCCAGTTGAGGATATAGGTCAAGAGAGGTTCTGACACAGTTAAACACATCTCCAAAACCCTGGGCCTGCATCATTAAACCTGCGTAATGCTGCGTAAACTGTGCCTGAATGAAAATGTGAGCATTGGGAGGTTATGGCACGAAGGGGACAGGCCTAATCCTCTTTTGGCTCAGTCACTTCTTTGCTGTGTATTTTTAGCTCATCTTCTCATTCACATTTTTGTGTTTACTATGCTTTCTGTGAGTAGCCAAGGCCATACATGTAAGTGGTGGGCTTGTGGACAGACAGGTCATGACAGCATTCTTCCTGGAAAATGAAACTAGAGGTCTGTATTTGGGTCCAGCTGCTAGGTCAGCAAAGGCAGCTGAAGAATGTATTCCATGGATGCTGGAAAATGGGTTTCTAATCTTCAACAACAGGCCGAGGAAAACGGTTTCTTATCATCACTGAGTAATATTTGGGCTACAGGCCACAAGACCCCAGAAGCATTGTTTGTATCTGCTGTCTTGTGGCCTGTAGCCCAAATATTACTCAGTGATGATAAGAAACCGTT